>CAIGRS010002585.1:0-15550 GCA_903798395.1 Fraxinus floribunda
GGTCCCACCCCCATGTGAGGAAGGTATACACCATTATGAACAAATGTTGATGTGCAAGTAGAATTTTTCATATATATATAATTGAGGTTGTACTAAACTCTATGTCCCACAATTCTTTAAAACAAAATTTGAATATCAAAGAATTAAAATTGAAAATGTTACAATATTGATTGTTGTGTACATGTGCTGCAATTTTTTTTCTTATTTTTTTTTTTCATTTGGACATTTTCTTTTCTCTTCCCTTATTATAAGCCAATAAAACTTAGATGGTGTATCCGTTGTTTACAAGTTTGATAAATTAATAAATTTGAGAATTATTTGTTAAGTTGTATATTTAAAAAAAAAAACTTCTATTATTTTACTACACATTCTTCAAAAAACACTATTATAAAATTTATTTACCAAAAATTTGGGGCTCAAATATAGGAGTTGTTTGTTAAGAATTAAAATATAGATTTTAATCTAAGTAAAAATCAATAATTAATTTCAACTACATATTTTAAGATTCACAATTTTTCAATCGCACATTTCATCAATTTTTAGAAATTTTTTTTTTTTTTAAATCTAATTTTAATCTCACGAGAATTGTCTTAGTAGCTAGATTTGTTTTAAAATATTTTTGTAAGTGAATTGACTTTTATTTTAGACGATGGGAAATAATGAGAATGCATTATAACACTTCCAAACAAACTATCGTGACAATAGTTTATAGTGGGTTATGTGCAAAAAAATTATTAAACAAACATTCAAGAAAATAGCAAAAGCTTTCTCAAAAAATCGTAAAGATTTCCTACTTATTATAATTTGTTGGATTATTTTGTTGGTTGTTCTGAGTTTTGGGATGGGATCATTTTCTTGAAGTGGAATGCTAAAGTTATCTTAAGGGGTTTGTGGTTTTTTCTAAAAATGTTGCCATTAAGTGAATTTTTTTATTGAACATTCAAGAAAATAGAAAATTTTCACAAAAATAGTGAAGTTTCCCCTTTTTTACCTTATTGGATTTTTTTGTTGGTCGGTCTGAGTGTCGGGATGAAAGTGGAATGTTGGAGTTTTTTGGGATAACTGGTTGTGGGTTTTTTTCTTAAAATGTCCCCAATAACAAGTGTATTTTCTTTATTTAGATCTGAGGTTATCTGATGAGCTGGTGAGTTTATGTAGTTAATCACACACATATGTATACAGTTTTTTGTATATTTATATTGTGAAGAAGAAGGTGATGGAAAGACAGGCCATAACAGCACTGGTGGTGGTGTTAATACTTGTGGTGCATCCGTTCAGGTTCATTCATGGTAACATGGAAGGTTTGTATATATTTACTTAATCTATTTATTGCTTATTTTTAAGTGGTTTTTTCTTAAATTTCTTTTTGGGCTTTCTTGAAATATTTTTGTTTTTCCTGAGATGTTTAGTTGTAAAGTTCTACTTTTTATGTGTAGTAAGAACTTTTTGTTGGATTTTTGTTAATCAACATTGTGTGTATTTATTATACAGGGATTTCTGAAGTGTTTGGATATTAAATGCCTTGATCAGGCATTCTTTATCTTGTTTATATGCATCTTGTGGGATGATTTGCTTAATGTGCATTCGTATGATGTACACAAAATGGAAACTTTTCTTGCACAAAATTGCTGTTGCCTTGTGTTTCCAGATTATCTCCATTTACTATCTAAGTTCTCATTGTTTGTCATTCCATTGCTATCTATCTCTTGCCGAAATCTACATTAATTATCTTATGATTGAGCTTGTTTGAAAAATAATTACCTTAGTAAATATTTTTTTTTTCACAAATTGCTGTGTATCTATAACAGGAAGCATATGTTCTATTAAAGGCCTTGCGCGTGCACAATTTTCAACTTGAACTTAGGATGTTTGTCTACTCAGATACTATGTTGAACTATCTCAACTAAAACTTGTGCTGTTATATAAGAAACTTGTTTATTTATTCTAATGTAGTCTTCTACATTTACCTTTATGGCAATCAGTCATGTGTCAATAACGGTAATTGGAATCCTAATTCCTACAGAATCGTTTGATTTGCTATTAGGGCAATCAGTTACGATGTCACTTTTTAATGAAAATGTATTTTTCTCTCTTTTTTTAACCACACATTCTCCAATAAAATAATATTACATGTAAATCTAAAAATTTTCTTCTTTTTTAACCACACATTCTTCAAAAAACCACTATTCCAAAATGCACTTTTCTCCAAAATGTGATTTTAATGGAGCCCAAACAAGGGCTAAATCTTTGACACGATATTGTTCTGTATGGCGAAGTTATTACTTGTGGCTCTAAATTTTCGGTCTCATTTATGGGCAGGTGATGCATTACATACCCTTAGGGTAAACTTAGAAGATCCTAACAATGTGTTACAGAGCTGGGATCCTTCTCTGGTCAACCCCTGCACATGGTTTCATGTCACTTGCAACAATGAGAACAGTGTAATAAGAGTGTAAGATCTGCTACCATGATTTTCTTATGATAGGTGAGAGTTTTGAATTTTGATTCGCAATTCACTTTCTGAACACTTTTGCTTGCATTGGATCCCCCTATCAGTGATCTTGGGAATGCTGCTTTATCTGGACAACTGGTTCCACAACTTGGCCTGTTGAAGAATTTGCAGTACCTGTATGTCATATTTAAATCTTATTCTTTTTTTTTTCTTTTTATCTCAAGCTTGCACGCCATTCTCCTATTTCTATGCTTCCGTTACCTAGGTTATGTTGGAAGTTCAAATCTGTGACTGATAGTTGCAAAATCTACTATATATAAAGCTGGCGACACAGCGTATTTCGTACATAATTTTATTTTCATTGTTGTTTGTGGTTCTGAGATCATTAATCCTTTAAAAAGATGGCTGCACAAATTGAAAAAGACCTTACCATTGACTTCTTGAAGGAAACAATAGATCAAATTCTTTGAAGTTGAGACGATCAGTTATTTGAGTTTTTTTGTTATTCTAGGGGATGTTGAAAGTATTTACTTTCATTCATACTTATAATATTTAGACATTCATGTACAAGGTATTCCTAACGCTAAAGGTTGTTTTTGTCACTCTTGATTTAGAGAAGGGGGGAGGAGGAGAGTCAAGAGCTTGGCAGTTACCAATTATGAGTATTTTTTGCCCAAAATTTGATTATGTTTAGATTCATGAGAATTTTCTAGAAGGAAAGAACATATGCACTCACTAATTTCATCATCTTTGGTTAGTAAATGGTAAGTATTTAGTTTCTTAAAAAATCACCGCTGGTTACCCTACTTCAAGTGAAATTTGAAGTTGGTTAACCAACTTCATTTTTTTGCAACTTACTAACTATGGTTTCAGTTTCTGTTTGATCACTTTTTTTTACTCCTTTCACGGAGTAACAGAATTGCTTATGCTGAGGACAGAAACAGTTGACGTGTATCTTTTTCAGCAATTAACATCGTCTTGGTGTGCCATGTGCTAAAAATGCATTTTTACTGATTAAGTTATTCTATGCTGATGTGACTTGTAGGAGACAATGTTTTCATCATCCTCCATCAGAAACCACCTCACATTCTCCATGCCCAACCTTGAGTCGGTCTTCCACCACAGCTTTATGCACTTCTCCTGTTGTCCCACTTCTTGGCATAAACCACCGTACCATTAACTTTGTGTTCCAACCTGGTTTTTTCTTCGTGGTTGTCATCCATGAAGGGAAGGTGCAATGAGGATATAGCAGAAGCATTGTGGATTAATGCACTTTTCCATTTATTAGATCACGAAGCAGTATGCCTTGCATAACTGGCACTTGAGCTACTCCATCCTCTCATTTTGTGATTATGATGTATTTTCTAATCGATATAACAGTACATAGATGGCTGAGATAAATAGAATAAACCATTCCATAAGCTTATGCAGGGATATATTCTGCGATGTTGCACACCAAATGAGTGTCCCTGATGGGTATCTCATCTATAAATTTTTTTCTGAAATATTCTGGTTTTCTTTCATGGTTTAGGACAAAAAAGAAGTGGAGATGGGTATTGTTCTTGACTTTGTGTTATCAAGTTTTAACTTTGCTCAAGGTTGGGTGGTGTTTTTAACCCGTTTCTTAAATTTCCACCCCCAAAAATTTTAAGCAAGGAAGCGGTTAATAAATCTACCTCCTGGTAGGCATTCTTCGTAAAGATTCCTCATGAACTTATTATTTTAATTCAAGGTTTGTTTTGTTCCTTTTCCCTGAAAGTGGAAGAATCTTTTTACTTCAGATTTCCTCTTTTCAAAAAATCCCCTGAAAGGAACTAACTTCTAAAGACACATTTTAAGTTAATGTTTTACATTATTTATGCCAATTACAACTTATAATACAGTTTATTGATAATTAAATTCTTTTAGTTGGTAACAGCTCCATCCAGAAAAATTTTACTTACCTGCTGATAATTAACACAAGACAGAATCTGTTAATTTTATGCAAATAAACAACCTGTTATCGAATTTTTTTTTTTTTTTTTCTCTTTATATGCATGTGTAATACAGTTCAATGCATTCATGTCTTGTAACACAAATCACATGGGCAAACATGTCATAGATACTTGCCAATTGTTGAACTTCCACTTACAGATTTTTTTTTTTAATTATTTTTTTAAAATTGTGAATTACATGACATTAGTTTGTTCGATTTGTTGTAACAGGGAGCTCTATGGTAATAACTTAAGTGGGCTAATACCCACTGATTTTGGAAATCTGACTAGTTTGGTGAGCTTGGATCTGTACATGAACAGTTTCACCGGTCCCATTCCAGTGACGTTGGGCAAGCTATCGGAATTACGCTTCCTGTGAGTATCTTATCCTGGACTTGGAAATAGCATTACCAATATTTATTTACTTGTCCTTCGCGCCTTTGAAATTGCTTGTGCATAAGCTTGTTTTGTTGCGTGGGGTGTGATAACGAGGTTGGGGAGAAGCACAATAACTGTATGTATATAGAAATATGTGTCAAAAATATGAAGATGACTACTAAATATAATCAACATTATATACTCTGGTTGTTACTTGACATTGAGCTCCTGTTTGGGCTCCATTAAAATTAAATTTGTGGAGAAAATGTGTTTTGGAATAGTAATTCTTGGAGAATGTGTGGTTAAAAAATAAAGAATTTTTTTTGGTTTACGTGTAATATTATTTTATGACAAAATGTTTAGTTAAAAATGAGTTTTGAAAAAAAAATATTTTTTTGAAGAATGGAGCCCAAATAGGTTCTGAGTTTGTTTTCATGCTAATAAAAATTGCTATGTCCACTATTCCCAGGGATGAGGTTCAACAATCAATAACGTGACTTTCTTTGGAACATGACTTGGTGCTGATAATTAACATAAGCGTCTGTGACGCTAATTTGTTGACATGTTAATGTAGTCATGTAATAAATTAAATTTAGAGAGAATTATGCATGAAGATTATATTGCTTATCAGATATATGTTGAGCAATATTGAATTCTATAGCATTTGAGAGTTTTATCTGTTTAGTGCTGATGCATTGGTCCAAACATGTTACTCTCGTGTTACTTTTCTTGAAGAAAGCTGGCAGTTTGATTGTTATATTGTTTGTTGGTAAGCATGAATCTTATTGTGTACTATTTTGATGCCTCTGTAAGGGTAGTCGGCTAAATAACAACAGCTTGACAGGCACCATCCCCGTGTCATTGACTAATATCTCAACACTACAAGTGCTGTAAGTTTCTAAGCTTTTCTCAGTTATTTGATAATTCTAATTGCCACTTAGTTTTTGCCTCTTCCTGGCTTTAACTCTGTCTTAAATGTAATTGCTCGAATTTCTCGGAAGAGCTCTTGATTGTTCAAATTGCATTCTTGTGCAGGGATCTATCCAACAATCAACTTTCAGGTTCTGTTCCAGATAATGGCTCGTTTTCTCTATTCACCCCTATCAGGTTCTCGCTGATACATGCCATGACTATACTTTTGAACAGAGAGTATCATCCTTTTAAATTAGTCAGTAACTTATGGGATTTTCTAATCCTCAGTTTTGCAAATAACTTGGATCTATGTGGTTCGGTTACCGGACGTCCTTGCCCTGGATCTCCTCCATTCTCTCCACCCCCTCCATTTGTCCCACCACCTCCAATATCTTTGCCAGGTAATTGTCCTATTTAGTGGTGGCATAAGTATCCAAATTTCTGTTAGCTTGTTTAATTGGTATATATTTCTCGAATGAAAACTGGATTATCTTTAATGCTACAGTTTGTCTTTATACCTTAATTTGAAAAATTTGGCTGTTTTGTACCATTTAGTGTAGTTTTAGAAGTATGGAAGTAGTTGTTTCTGATCACCCTTCCATTTTACTACTACTGAATTGGCTCGAATTGTATTTCGTAGAGGCTATTTGTTTGAATTTTATATAGCCCGTGTTTGACAACCATTATTTCAAAACTCTTTAATTCTCGTACTCATTTTCAACCACACATTTACACGATAAAATATTTTGCATGTAAACCTAAAACTTTTTCCTACTTTTTAACGACACATTCTCCAAAAAAAATCACTATTCAAAACTTCATTTTCTCAAAATGAAGGTTGTCAAACAGGGGCATGGAAGTAATTGATGACGGTATGAAATTTTTTCTTAGGTTTCTTTCTAAATTTAATAGTTGTAATTGCAGGAGGAAATAGTGCAAATGGAGCTATTGCTGGCGGAGTTGCTGCTGGTGCTGCTCTTCTCTTTGCAGTCCCTGCCATTGCATTTGCATCTTGGCGTCGAAGAAAACAGCAGGAATATTTCTTTGATGTACCAGGTTAGTAGTTTGACTTTACAAGTCCATTTAAAGGAAAAGTTGAAGCTTTCAAAGAGGGGAGAAATTATTTATTTTAACTTATTCTTCAACATGCTTCCACACGTGTAGTCTAGATTCATTTTTCACGTGCACTTTTTTCATAAATGGGTTGCAGCTGAATTGATCATAGCCTGCTCTTGTACCTTGTTGAACCATTTTATCTAAAAGTATAAGCTGTTAGAGAGGGGATGACTTATTTATTTAAATGTAATCTTCAACATGTGATAACTTGTCTGTACACTTTTGCAGCTGAAGAGGACCCTGAAGTCCACTTGGGGCAACTTAAAAGGTTCTCTCTTCGAGAGTTGCAAGTTGCTACGGATAGTTTTAGCAATAAAAACATTCTGGGAAGAGGCGGCTTTGGGAAAGTATACAAAGCACGATTAGCAGATGGTACACTGGTGGCCGTAAAAAGACTTAAGGAGGAACGGACACCAGGTGGGGAGCTTCAATTTCAAACAGAAGTAGAGATGATCAGCATGGCGGTGCATCGTAATCTCCTTAGACTGCGTGGCTTTTGCATGACTCCAACCGAACGTCTGCTTGTTTATCCATATATGGCTAATGGAAGTGTCTCATCATGGTTAAGAGGTGATACTTGTCAAGAATGCTGCTATAAGTCCAATATATCAACTTTATTTCCATTATGTCGGACTATGAGCTGGCTAAGCTAAGCTTAAAAAAGATTTGTTTCAAATCACACGTTTGGATAACTTACTTTTAAGCCTCCGTTTGGATAACAATTTATAAATGGTTTATAAATTCTGTCAAATATTAATTTCAACCACACATACATAACTACTACTCATTATTATTCACATATTTCATGAGATCCAATACTGTTCCTCTTACTATTTCTCTTTATAAACTATTTATAAATTTTCCAGACGAAGGCTAATTAAAAAACGTTATTTATTTTAAAAGTAACTTTTACCTTATTTCCAAAACAAGTAACTAACTTATTTCCAACTTTGACCAATAAAAAGTTATTTATTTACTTGTAAACCTTTTAAGCTTAGCCCATAATGCTTAGTCTTTTTGTTTGTGTAAATGTCCCAATTACCTGTGTTTTTGTAGTCACTTGATTCTTTCTTAGTAGTTACAGCCGTGAGCCTGGAAGAGAAGATAGACTTAGACCTCAAGCATATACTAACTATAATTGTTTACATATGTAGAACGTCCACCAAATGAGCCGCCACTTGATTGGCCGACACGGAAGTGCATTGCTTTAGGATCTGCCAGAGGATTATCATATTTGCACGATCACTGTGATCCGAAGATTATTCATCGTGACGTGAAAGCTGCAAATATATTGCTCGATGAAGAGTTTGAGGCTGTTGTTGGGGATTTTGGTTTAGCTAGACTTATGGATTATAAGGATACGCATGTTACTACTGCTGTGAGAGGAACCATTGGACACATAGCTCCCGAGTACTTGTCCACTGGAAAATCTTCTGAGAAAACAGATGTTTTTGGCTATGGAGTTATGCTTCTCGAGCTAATAACAGGGCAGAGGGCATTTGATCTAGCTCGCCTTGCAAACGATGAAGATGTCATGCTGCTTGACTGGGTATTTGTTCTTTTCAATATATCTTTATTCGTCTTCCCCTCTCATTTATCTTATTTCTCCAATATTATGGCTAAATTGGAAACCTTAAAATGATTTTTCCCTTAAAAGAGCTTGTGAAATACTAGTTGATCAATTTGGAAAATGAGCTTTATTTGTAGATTTTTCTACCTTCAAGATGCTTAGCGTATTGTACTTTGTGCTCCATGAATGTGTCAAGTTTTGCAAATTGAGTCGGTCAAATTACACCAACGTGACGCAACAAGCCAATTTTATATTTTACTTCATGTTCAGGTGAGGGGGCTTCTAAAAGAGAAGAAATTGGAAATGCTAGTTGATCCTGATTTGCAGAACAAATTTGTGGAGGCAGAAGTCGAACAGCTAATCCAGGTTGCTCTTCTATGTACACAGAGTACCCCGATGGACCGGCCCAAGATGTCAGAAGTGATGCGAATGCTAGAAGGCGATGGCTTGGTTGAGAAGTGGGACGAATGGCAGAAGGTAGAAGTTCTCCGCCACGAGGTGGAACTAGTTCCACATTCTAGTTCCGATTGGATCGTTGATTCCACGGAAAATTTACATGCCATTGAGTTATCTGGTCCAAGATGATCTCATGCAACAAGTGAAGAAAAATTTCTAAGTTTCCTCCTTCCCCCTATTCTAACAAAATTAACACCATTTGGTCTGCTGGGAATCTATGGCGAACTATGCTCGTTTATGTTTGTGCATATGATTTTGTAATGGCAGGCATGTTTACATGCAACATCCTTGTGAAGTTGAATGGTAGCCCAGAAAGTTGTATAGATAGATTTTGTGTTGTATGCTGCATTTTCATTTGGCATTTCTACAAGAACAATGCATTCTCATGTGCTGCAAAGACTACAGATCTGTGTGAATCGTTTAGAGGTGTAAATCATGCTGTGCTGGGACAACACGAGTTGCCTCGATAGCCGTGTGGGCCGGCAGGATGTCTAACTAGGCATATCATGTCTTTAGAGTAGGCATGTCATGTCTTTAGAGGCGGCCTGTGCTGGGATTGCCAACGTCACCAGGAGATTTTTGGAGGACAACTTTCTGCAAGAGCTGTAGCAATGTTATATGGGGGTCAAAATTGGGTTATTAAGAAATAGTACAGAATGGAAGTATCAAGAATGTTATTTGATAACTAAGGTATACAACCTTTTAAGATCCATAGATAACAAATCAGGCAAATATAGAGTTAGCTATATAAATCTTTTACTTTGATTATTGGTTTCATCGTTGGAATTGTTCTGTTTGGTCTATTGCTAGATTTATATGATTTGAGTATTGCAAGTATGAGATGTTTATGATACATGTTATTTACTTGGGACATTTTTGTTATTTAGTGTTTTGAAATGGTGGAATGCTAACATTTTGTAGATAATTTCCTTGAGAAGTTATATGAGATAGACGTGACGAATAATAAAATATTCAATTTTTGGTAGTTGGGTATTATAAAATTATTTAAATAAATAAAATTGTATTCCAATTTCATTGGATGATGTATCAATAGCCCTGCTGGCATATAGACTTGTGATCATCACCTTGCTCGATGAATATTGCTATTATTATCACTCTATCAAAAATAACTTAGATAGTGACCAACCATATTGTATGTCGGAAAAAAATTGTCATTTTATCATTGTTTTCCTTGTACAAATAAAAGCTTTGTTTTCCTTATAAAAAAATCGTTAGTTGACCAAAAACCAAGCATTTAATTATAATTTTTCAAGTGAAAAGCGTAAAATGGTCTTTTAACATTTAATTAATTTAAATGAGGAAAAATTGCATCAAATGTTCCAACCTTTCAAAAATGTATAGCGTGGTTTTAAATAACTATAAGCGTTGTTTTTGTCCGGCTAAGCCTGGATACTTCAGAATTTAGATAACTATTAGCCTAAGTGACATTTGGAGGTTGAGATACCAAATTTAGGGAGAATTCTCACGTATTGAGATAGTTACTTCAATCAGTGAAACTCTCAACTAAAATTGAGCGAGAAAAGAATGTGTTGTGAACATTAACTTTAGAATAAAAACACCTCGAGTGAGAAATTGAAGAGTAAGTTTGGGAATGTGCAATCAACGAGAGAGATGAGATATTTAACCATCATGGGTCAGAGACAAGTACGACAAAGTTATCTGATGTATTATTTTTATATTTGTTTGCTTGTGTGTTGAATAGATAGTCTTCATCGAGACGAATAAGAATGTAAGTTTGAAATATTTATCTAGATTTATATACTTGGCTATTTATTGCTAACTGACGGATATCTACCTAATTTAGGTTAAAATATGTTATTAAGTAAAACTTAAATTAGATACAATTTGGTGTGAAAAGTTGAAATTGGAGTTGATTTGGAGAAATTGAATAACAATCGGATTGCAATTGTTCAATTAGAAGTAGCAATCACACGTCATTCACAAGTTTTGAAAGTCAAATCCCCATTTAGAAAGTTCAAAGACTAAATCACAAAATTTTGAAACTTGCATAGGATCTGGATGATAGAGGAATGTGGATGATTAAATTATGAAGATTTAAAGATAGAGGACTAGAGGTACAATTAGAAAGGAACTCGAGCTTAACCAAGAAGACGATTCAAGGATGAATTTGGTGAAAATATAGAGGCTTGCGATCGCAAGGGCTGCCTATAGAAAGTTTTATTTTCTTTTTGTTTCAAACCATAAAAAGATTTATGTAAAAGACACAAAATTTTCTTTTCCTTTTTGTTCAAACCACTTGGTTGAGTCATATAAATTTTTGGATAAATCCTCATGTACAGATGAAATTTTACCAGAAGACTACTAGATCCTCACATGTGTGGGGCCTGCGATAATAAAAAATGGAAAAAAAAACCCCACCCACCCCCCCTATGGTCTGAGTGTCTGGTANTGAGTGTCTGGTAATGTTCTGGTAAAATTTCTTCTGACAATTTAGCATGGTTCTAAATTTTTTCTTCCAAGTTCCATTTAAGAAAGTAGTTTTTACATTTAACTATTCCAGTTAAAATTCAAATTGAGTAACAAGAGGTAGTAAAACTCTTATGAAAGTGCATTTGACTACATGATAGAATTTAGTCAATTCATTCTCTTTGGGTAACACTCTTAGCAACTAATGTGGCCTTGAATCTTACACTTCCATCTTTAGATTCACTTTCTTTTATTCTATAAATTCACTTACAGTCAATATCCTTTTTGTCATTTTGGATTATTAACTAAGGTCCATGTCTTATTTTTGTCCAATGAAAGCATTTCATCTTTCATGGTTGCAAACCAGAGGCTCGCATCTTTTCCTCCAATAGCTTCTTCATAGGAATCGGGCTCATTGTTCAAAAAATTTAGCACAGTAAGTGCAGTAACAAAACCTGCTTCATTAAATCTGGATGGTGGTCTAATTTCTCTTCTCACCCTATCCCTAGCAAGATGATAATTTTTTAAAGGATTTTCAGATGGTTCAAGTTCATTATATCTGGGTTCAGGTTCAGGTTCTGGGTTTAATTCTTGAACACGCTTCTCCTCAATCTAATCCTCCTTTCCCAGATTTAAATCTGCAGGAAAGAGGTCAGTTTTAACATAATTTTTATTCTGAACATTTTTAGAAACGAGATTATCCTTTTCTTTTGTACAAGGCATTTGTTTTCATTAAAGACTGAATTTCTACTAATAATGACTCTGTACCCACCCTGAACTCTTAGCCATGTTTTGAACCCTTTCTCCCTTCACCATATCTTAGAAAAATTCCTTTAATGGTTCTAGGTTCTAATTTTCCTTCATTTTGGTGTGCACATGCATCAGTTTGGAGTAGTCAATAGGATGGCAATCCCAAACATGATTAAGAGTATTGTAGTTCAGGGATTTAGCAATCTTTATAGACTTTCACCAAAATAATTTTGGAAGACTAGAACTGACGAGACTATATCTAATCTTTTCTAAAAGAGTCCTATTCATTCTTTTAGCTAGTCCATTCTGTTGAAAAGTGTAGGTAATAGTCCTATGTCTAAGGATACCATTTTCTTTACAAAAATTATCAAACTCTTCATTGCAAAAAAGTTCATTGTTAGTGCTAAGAATTTTAACATTTTTTTGATTTAATCTTCAATAAAAATTTTCCAATCATTAAAGTTTTGACAAGTGTCAGATTTGTCTTTCAATAGGATAACCCACCTTTTCTTAGAAAATCATCAATTATGAGAAGGAAATATTTAAAATCAGAATAAGTGCATACGAAGTCCCCAAAGATCAGCATGAAGGTAATCAAGTATTGCTTTAGATTTATGGATATGTTAGCAAAAGGAAATTTCTTTTGTTTACTATAAATGTAATGTTCACAAAATGATAGTTTTTCAATCTTTTTAGCACCCAATATACCTTGCTTCATTAAAAGATGCATATTTGTATCACTTATATGTCCAAGTCTTTTGTGTCACATTTCAGATTTATCATTTTATGAAGCTATTGCAGCTAGTGGGTCACCCACCAAGGATGAAACCTTTAAAACATAAATCCCATTGGTTTTAGGTACTTTAATGATTTCAATAGAATACTTTTGAAGATTCAGAATTCCTTTATTGATGAAGGTCTTATATCCTTCATCATCAAGGATGCCAAGGGAGAATAAGTTTCTCTTTAAATCAGAAATGTATCTTCAGTACATTTTCACTTTTAAGTTTTAAAATAGTTTTTTCCAACCCCTTTAATTTTGCAGGAGAAATCACTTCTCATAGTTTCTTGTCCCCCATTAATTTGAAAAAATTCAGTAAAGTATTATGTGCAGGGTGTCATTTGAAAAGTACACCTTGAAACTTGAATCAATAATTCATTCATCTTTAATTGAAGATTGGCAAGCTATGTAAACTTCACCATTTGAGGCTGCAACTTCTTCACAAGTTATTGTAGCTCCATCTTTAATTTTATTTGCAATTTTCAATTCCTCAAGTCTTTTAAAACAATCTTTTATGAAATGTCTAATTTTTCCACAAAAATAGCATTTCTTTCCTTAAGCCTTATTTTTAATCTTATTTTGTTTATTTTTACCTTTTTCAAATTTTTCTAAAATATTATTTCTGTTTCCAAAACTTTTGTTTGAAAAATTATTATTGTTTCCTCTTGAGAAAGTTTTTCCTTTTGCCATCAAAGTAACTCCACTAGAGGAGTTCTTTGACTCAATTTTGAATTCTAGTTCTTTATTTCCTAAGGAGAAAACAATAATATCAACATTGATTGAAGTTCTTCCATACTTGAGCATTTTTCAATTATTTATACTTTTCATGTAAAGATGATAATAAGGTTATAGATTGTTGATCATCTGAGAGTGTCTCACCACTATTGGTGAGATCTTTAGACAACATATTATACCTGTCCAAGTTCATCTCAAGATCAAAATTGGGATCAAATTAAATTTGAAGTTAAAAATAACACTTATTAGGAAGAGTTTTTGTTTTATAAAGGAACTCAGGTTTTACCCACAGTTCTGCAGTTGTCTCAGTTTTTCCTATTTATCTAATGACACTGCCAGATATATGCAAAAATATAGTGCTCCATGCAATTTCAGTTTGTTCAATTCTCTTAGTGTTAGCTATTTCTTTCCTCTCTCTCCCAAGATTCATCAAGGGATTTTGCACATCTTTGTTGCAAAAAAAGGGTTTTTATTTTCTGGCTTCAGAGAGCGAAATCTCCTTTGCCATTCCAAATCTCAACATCTACTTTTGTACTTCCTGTCTTAAAACTTCAGTAAAAGAAAAACATAATTTGTTTCAATAGTTTGAAAATTGAAACATGTACAAGAGGAGGGATTTTTTGGTTTTCAAAAAAGTACTGAGGTTATTATGCACAATTGTTAATATACACACAATGTGTTAATGTGATGATGAATTCACAAATGTATAGATGTCACAGTGTATGATACAAAACAAAAATAAAAAATCAGGCATTGTATAAGCAAGTATATATTATAATCAATACCTCAAGATTTCACAAACAGTGAATTTATGTAATCTCGAAGAAGCCAAGGTCTGATTTCCCTCTGATTCTACAGTTCTCTTAAACCTTACACAAAGGAAGATCAAAGAAGGCTTCCTTCAAGAGATCCAAGAAATTTACCAAATAGAAGGATTGTATATAGTAGAGGCTAATAAATCGTTACTAGTTGATTAAAGATCATAAGTTGTAAAACAAAGAATATTAGAGAAATGTCGTACGTCCATTGCGAACCAAGATCAAACCCTTTAAAGTGCAAATATATGAAAATCTTGGGCTTAACCTCCAAAAACAACCAGAAAAACCAGATCGAAGGATTTTTACTTAGATCGAATGCTCTGATACCACTTGTTGATATTTTATCCTAAAAATATAAACGAAAACTTCAATCATACACAATTAACACCAATATTTTTTGCCCTAAGGCCTGAATATTAAGCCGAATGGCCTACTCACCATATTGCGCATCTACAAAAGTGATTATCACTCTAGATCCACTAGAATAACCAAAGAAGTTCAATACAAGAATCAAGATAGGACGATTCGAAAATACCCTCAGACCACTTAATATCTCTCACTAATTTTCTCTCAAACGTTATACCAAGTAACCACTGGTTACTGCTTATTGAAGAACCCTTGCACACTCCATATTATAGATATCACCAAGAAATCTACAAGTACGAAGGATTTACAGAAGAAAGCCCTCAAGATTTTCATAGAGAAAACTATAGAGAGCAAAATGAGAGTAAACCTTAGAACCACTTGCAAAATGAAGAGTCTTGAGGCCTTATAAAAGACACAAGCAAATTAACCTCACATCAAAGGCTTCCAATCAACCACATAGAACCATCTCAGCCATTTAAAGTATTTGAACTAAAGTTATATTTGATAAGAGTAATGTTATTCATCCCCAATGGAGTTACAAACACAGTTTAGGTGGCTCTAAGTGATAAGTTAAATGAAATGTGAAATTAAATGACTTATTTAATTTCACATATCATTTAATGCCACATTAACGTCACATAAACTGTATTTGTAACCCTAGTAGGAATGAATGACATTACTCATTTGATAAACGTGAGAGTGCACAATGGGAGGCAACCAAATTTGGGCTTTTAAAGTGGATTGCATCATTGGGCTTTAATTTTGGTTTTAGGTCTTGTTGGGAATCTACTTATG
>CAIGRS010002589.1:0-11944 GCA_903798395.1 Fraxinus floribunda
AGACTTGGATTATCATTTTCTCATGTCTTGGACTCTCAAATATGGAATCAAAAATATTGACAAATACTCTTACAAGCAGTGGTGTTCCCATTTTTCATCTCGCATTACACACACTTGGTAGAAAAGTATCTAAGTAGACGATCTTATAAGTTACAATACTCTTTTGTTTTCTATCATTCCACGTATTCTAGTGAGATCTTTGACTAATAGTTTTGGTTCTCGTTTGGTGATCGTTGATAGCGTGATCATCTTTTGTTACATCCGTCAGAGTTTGAACATCTTTGTCTCTTGCTGTGAAGCAACTCCTGCGTCCAAATCCGGATCATTTCTCACTGTTTCTCCAATAGAAACGCGTCGAAATTAGCTCGACGTGGCGAGAGGGGACCCGACATCTTTTGACTCATTTTTTGGGGTCAACACATTCGAATTTGGTAAATAGTGAAATATAATTTTATTATAGAAAAGGAAAATCCATAAAATACATGAATTGGAAATGGAATAATTGAAATTGAGAGAGAGAGAGAGAGAGTTATGAGCAGAGATCGATTTAATTCTGTTATTATTATTTTTTTTTCATTTTCTTAATTTTCTTTCTTCTATTTATTAAATTCTTATATAGTTAAAGATATTAGTAAATCCGTCTTTCTTATCAACAAATTGATTTCTCATTCAAAAGCCAAGGATAAAATCATCAATTAAAAATACAAGTATTACAAAAAGGATAATGGTATACGGACATTACAAAAATATTATGAAGCATTCGAAAAGGATCAAAGTAATTGGATAAGAGGATCTATAAATGAGCACTTTCACTAGAGGGGAGCAATCAAGAAAGCAGCAAGCAAGCGACTCGGCTCAGTTCGTCCACTAAAGCACGAGCTCGTGGGGGTAAGTTGAGCTCCACATCGGCGTACTCGATTCGCCTCACCTAATCAGGAACAAGAGCACGAGTGCGAATTGACTTATTTGACGGGTTGAGTGAAGGCTACAAATGAACGAATCGATCAAACCATTTAACATAAGTAGCCCCGCCACCTTAAATCCCGATGGGGCGAGAATGGAGAAGTGGTCCCAGTCCTGCTTTCATTCCTACCCCCATTTAACACCCGTTAATTTTCCATTCCCATTCCCATTCTCATTCTTCATTTTAACCTCACTCTTCAAATAAAATAATATTTACACAAATCAAAATTTTTTCATCACTTTTCTATCACACATTCTCACATCAATCACTATTCTAAAATTTCTATTCTCCTCGAAATTAGATTCAAACACAAGCTTAACACGTCACAAATCCTAGATTATTTTCTCCAAATAGAGGTCAAAATAGTCATTCGACAACAAAATATAAAATTGATAAATGGAATACGGGCAGCCGCTGAAGTCCCATTCTCCTTCGCCTACTTTCTCTCCTCTCCCCTTCTTCACTCCCTTCTTATCTTCTCCTTTCTCTAATTCTCTCTATATATCTCTCTATCCAAATTCTCATTCCTCAATTTTTGATACAAGAATGGCCGAAAGTGGAGTTGTAACAGTCTACGGGAATGGCGCGATCACTGAAACCTCAAAGAAATCTCCATTTTCAGTGAAGGTTGGCCTTGCCCAGATGCTCCGTGGCGGCGTTATCATGGACGTTGTCAATGCGGAACAGGCCCGGATAGCGGAGGAGGCTGGCGCCTGTGCCGTCATGGCACTTGAGCGTGTACCGGCAGATATTCGGGCACAAGGTGGCGTAGCCCGTATGTCGGATCCACAGCTGATTAAGGAAATTAAGCAAGCGGTTACTATTCCTGTGATGGCGAAGGCCCGGATTGGGCATTTTGTTGAGGCCCAGATTCTTGAGGCTATTGGGATTGATTACGTAGATGAGTCTGAAGTGCTTACCCCTGCTGATGATGAAAATCATATTAACAAGCATAATTTTCGGATCCCTTTTGTTTGTGGCTGCCGGAACCTCGGGGAGGCCCTCCGCCGTATAAGGGAGGGCGCCGCCATGATTCGAACCAAGGGGGAAGCAGGCACAGGGAATATTATTGAGGCGGTGCGTCATGTGAGGTCGGTTATGGGAGATATTCGACTTCTTCGCAATATGGATGATGATGAGGTCTTTACATTTGCGAAGAAGATTCAGGCGCCCTACGATCTGGTGATGCAGACCAAGCAGCTTGGCAGGCTTCCAGTGGTGCATTTTGCAGCCGGTGGGGTGGCCACACCTGCAGATGCCGCGCTCATGATGCAGCTGGGATGTGATGGCGTTTTCGTGGGTTCTGGAGTGTTCAAGAGTGGGGATCCTGCCCGCAGGGCTCGTGCCATTGTCCAGGCCGTCACGCACTACAGCGACCCGGAGGTTCTGGTTGATGTTAGCTGTGGGCTTGGGGAGGCAATGGTTGGAATTAATCTGAATGATGAGAAGGTCGAGAGGTATGCTAACAGGTCCGAGTAAAGAATGTATGGCGCCGGAAGAAAAGGCAGAATTCAATTTCCAATTCCGTGGCTTGTAGAAGAGGTATAAAGGATCCTCTGCATGGATGCTCTATTTTAGTTAAAATTACAGTTTCTGCTTAATGGGATTTGTCTGTTTTAGGTTAAATACTTGTTATAATTCGATACCTACGTAATTCTATGTTGAGTTGAATTGTATGGTGATTCCTGCAGTTTGTTGTTCTTGTTCTTATTACAGTAGTTGTTACCCTGTTTTTCTGATTATGTATTCTGTGTTATAGCATGTTTGCTGGTAAAAGATTTGCATATTTTCTGAGTTGGGATGTTAAAATTTCTCAGTTATGAATATGGGGATCAATATTTTGCTTGAAGTTTAATTATTGGAAAGTATCTGTTTTGCTTAAGGGTTCATATCCACGAAGGAGCGGGGACGGGGCTAGAGTACACTGTACATAAAGGCATATAAGGGTGTTCATCTAGAATTTATTGGATTGATTTTGTAAGTTGTGGCTACTGTTGGCTTTTAGTTTATTTGTATCTGAGTAATCATTAAAAGAACTCAAAACTTTTCACTTCTTAATGTTACTTCAAGTTGGTGGCTGTTCTTGGATAAGCCTGGAGATTTCTTGATTTAAATTACTTGGATAACTGGTTATAGAAGTTGATCAAAACAATTAATTTTTCTTGAAAATTGAGAAGCAGTACTTATCTTACATGCTTTGATAGTTAATGATTTCATAAGGCTTTCAATCTTGTCTTTCTAACTCTTTTTTCAAGTCCAAAAGTTTGTTTTAGAGAAGCCTAAGCTCGGACCAAGATTCCAAAACTTAATTTATTACTTATCCTTCTTATTTCAGAAGTCTGAAGTAATTTCAAAGGCATTAGCCTATAACAGAACTTCTAAAACTAATTTTACAGTTCTACTAACTTGTTTTCGTAAAACCTATGGCTCTGTTGTAACTATTTTTTTGATCTGGAACTCTGTTGTAACTATTTGTAGAAAGGATGCTTGCTTTGCTTTTCACTCAACACCTTTCAAAATCGAGCTCGTGTTTAAAATGGATTGGGTTGCTATTGCTAGTTTTGAAGTTGTAAAACTATTCTCTATTAAGTTATTAAAATTTGTTGGTGCTTTTTACAATCCTTGGAAAACCTCTCAACTGAATTTTGGGGATATGGAGGTGAACCAGTGAGATACATGGTGTAAAAGGAGGAACAACCTTAATGGCTAGATTTTGTTATGTCTACAATAGAGTGTTTTTAATTACTGAAATGTGGGATCTGTGAAATGCTAGGTTCTTTTCATTGTGAAAACAAGAATAAAAAAGTGTGTTTTATCTCAAAATCATTTTTGGAGAGAAACAATGTGTTTTATCACAAAATCATTTTTGGAGAGGCCTTGTAGTGTCGCATCATTTACATAGTGATGCTACAAAAAATCGCAACTATTGAATTCTGAGTTTGACGACTGAGAATGAGCACGAACGTAATCTTCCAATACCTGAAACAAAGGCGTCGATGTGTGTTCTCATCGTTCTTCCGATACTTAAGTCAGAGAGAGAATACGAAAACGTTTGGGTTTTAAAAATTGTATGTAAAAACGTACCTGAATAATGATTCATAGTTTCATATTTATAGAGGTAAGTGACCCACTCTTGATTGGACTTGGTTTGCTATGTGCCCTCATCCTTAAGAATCCCGCAAGATACAAGTATTGTACTGCAATTGTAGATCTAGTCATAGTTTGAATATGACACTCAGCGATTCTGGACATATGAGTCTTTTCTTGAGGTATTTGAATAGACCTAGAATTCCTAAAGTGTTGAATCAGTTCATCTCATTGAGTTTGGCTAAGGAAAATACTCGAGGGCATAAAAACATTTTGGGGTCATACATCCCCGAGGACGTCGCAACCATGTTGTCGTGGAAGCTCTATTGCCAATCCTTGAGACTACCTTACTCCCGAGGACAGATGTCTCATTTCAGCATATCTCACTCCTCGAGACTACGAAGCTTAGGATGATAATAAAGACCCATATCAGTGGCCCCCGTGCATACAATCCTTGAGCTCGAGCGTTGGGGTGGATGCACAAAGGTCGGGCATTATATATTCACTCTAGGGGACCGGTCGAGAACCTAACCCTAAATGATTACTCAATGGTTGGTGTGGAATAGGATGGTTATTGAAGATTCTTGGATTCGTGACACGTGTCAAGATCTGACGGTCTAGATTGTAACCTTTGGCCTCCCATTTCAAAGCCTATATATACCTCACTTACCATTCATTTTTCACTTTTTACTTGCTGTAAAACTCCCTCTGCAAGATCAAGCTCGAGCACATTCCTTAGAAATTTTTAGGCGTCAGGTAATTTTTAAGGTAAGGCTCGAGACTTTAAGTCATACCACTCGAACATAGGAACGTCGATGATTCCCATGACGATACCCTTAGATGCTCGACCTAGGTACCATGGTAACGTCGAGCTTAAGTTCCCCGACGAACCATGTAAGTTTAAAGAACACCTAGCTATGGCTGCTGCTCGAGAGTTCGGGCTAATGCCTAGCTATGACATTAGGTCGCCTGACCCCGAGAATAGGATGGTCCAGGCTCGAGACAGAGAGTTTGCCATTTTAAGGATACTCTGAAGGCCGGATTTAGGTGGCCCTTGCACCCCTTTTTTGTAGGTCTGTTAGTCGAGCACTTCATGTGTCCCAAGCAGCTAGTGTCTAATGTATGGAGGATGTTCATATACTTTTTTATTGCATGTCGTTACTTAGGCATCACACTTTATCTCGACCTCTGTAGAATGGTAGCTCAAGCAGCTCCCCAGTACACCTGTTTTTCCTATTTATCAACTCGAGGTGGGTTTAGGGTCCCGAGCATGCCAAGCTCGCTAAAAAGTTGGAAGGATAAGTGGTTTTATGTAGTGTCTCGAGAACCCGACCTTCCCTTTTGGTGGGGGTGGGAGATCCCCGACGTTGCTAAGTTTTGTGAGGGTCAGGCCTACTTTGAGTCCTTAGAGCGGGATAGGAAGATGCTCGACGAGCTCGATCCTTTGATGCAGGACATAAAGTCCATCCTTGGGGATTAAGTCTTAGACTTTGCTGATGTGAGACGTTTAGAGGGTAGGGCTTTATTCTTTAGATTCTCGTTCCCAAGGCCTTTTCCATAGCCAACTTCATCCCTAGGGAGCTTCCTCGTCGTCATACTCTTGAGGTCGTTGACCTAGAGAACAACTGTATACCCTCAGTAGCCTCGATCATTGAAGACTTCGAGCGTTGCCATCTGGTTCGAGCATTGTAGCCAAATACCGAGGTGATGTTGGGTTCGACGAGGGGATGAAAGCCCTCGAGTTCCTCACTTTAAAGGTAATTTGCTCACGTTAGCCAAATGCCTTGTTTAGAATAACACGTGTTCTCTTCATTGATAGACCTTGAGTGTTGTCCAAGGCCTTTCACTACAAGGGATGGACGAGTCCCATAAAATGGCTAGGCTCGTGGAGAGCGTCGAGCTACGGAACAAGAGGATTTTTGACTTCAAGGCCGAGCGTGAGGTCTTATTGAAGGAGCGTGAGGACGCCAACAGTGAAGCGTGTCGCGCTCGGGATGAAGCGAGGCAGCGAAGGATGTGGTTGAAGATCTAAAGCTCGAGCTTGAGCATAAATGTAAAGAACACAAGGCCAAGTTGTCTGAGGCTAGAGCTCGAGCATGGGAAGAATTTAAAACATCTGAGGAGTGCGATAAGCTCAAGGCTAAATACGCCTCGATGGTGTACCTCCATGCATTCAAAAAGAGGTCAGAGCGTATCTTCGTGCCAAGCTTCCTGACGTTCATCTTGATGACTTGAAGTTCATCCCCGGTGTGGCAGACAATCTCGAACTCTTTGATACTGAAGATGCTGTTGAGGACGACGACGAAGTTGACTTCATGACTTTAGACCAGGCTCCAGAGTATGACGACCTAGATTAGACCCCAATACCCCGAGCCCTTTTTGTTAAAATGTAAATATTTGTAAGGACATTGAACGACCCCATGGATATTTATCTTTTAATTTTTTGTAAGTACAATTCCCGACGATATGGGCTTTTATTTTTTCATTTTGTCAATGATATGCTCGATCTTGGCTTCGAAATGTTGCGCTTTGTGTTTATCTCGTTCACTTAACTTTAGCTAGCACGATGTTTAACTTAGGTTTATACTCAATGTTTTGATCGAGCCAATCCGGATACTGAACATCCCCAATGAAATGAGCATTGGCGACTTTATTGATATCCTTGTGTATTACCTCCTGTCTATCTGGCGCAAATTGCCTTTTCCTTTACTTTAATGGCTTAGCCCTTGGTCTTACATTGAGTTTATGAACCACAACATTGGGGTCTATCCTCGGCATGTCTTCAACCTTCCATGTGTATGCATTAATGTCGTGGGATAGGCATTTATGAGTTCATCCTTGAAAGCGGCATCAAGATCCCCCGATGGTTACTTTTTTGTTGTGCTCGAGCTCAACCTCTACCAAATCTTCCACTAGAGCAAGTCTCTCTTGGTGCTCGAGCTCAAGCTCGAGTGTGGATAATTGAATGACATCAACACTCAAACATTGAATGCTAGTAACATAACACTTCTTCGCTGTTGTTTGATCCCCACGCACAATTCCTACACCATGACTGGTCGAAAACTTCATAACAAGGTGAAAGGTTGATACTATGGCTCTGATCTTGTTGAGTAATGGTCTTCCGAGGATGACATTGTATGCCACGGAGGTCCGGACCACATGGAAGGTGTAATCTACGTTACCCGCCTCTAGCCTGAGCCCAAAGTTAGGGGAAGGTCGACAACTCCTTCTGGGATGATTATTCCACCCCAAATCCTTGGAGTGGGGTCTTGACCATCTTGAGCTGGTTAGTGAAAATTCTCATCTTCACATTGGCATCATGGGACAATACATTGGTTGCACTCCCATTGTTCACCAATATCATTTTGACTTCAAAGTTGGCTATTATAGTAGATATGACTAAGGCATCGTCATGAGGAGATGTTATGCCTTCCAAATCCTTTAACCCGAAGGTAATGTCTTTCGTGTTGTAGAGAGTGGTCTCTTGAGCTGAACTGTATTGCCGAGCATATTACTTACATCCACTATTTGAATCTCCTCCCGATGCTATTCCCCTAACTATGATATTGATTGTATCAGCCATGGGTTTGTTGTCTCATGACTCTAAGACCTTCCCTTTGTTGTGATCATTTCTTGGACGTTTATCATGCTCGACATGTCTTCAAGAATCATCTTTTAATCAGTGCCTCAATCTTTCGCTGTAATATTATATGCACTCCTCCATTGTATGCCTATGATCCTTGTGGTAGTCACAATATTTGCTTTTATCTCTGGTTACCGAGGGAGATCACAACCTAGGAGGCCATTTAAGCTCATTCATATTCCTGATCTTCATCAATATGTTGGTCCTAGAGGATTCAGACGTGTGAACGACCTAGGTGGTATCTCATGCTTTTGCTTGCCTCGGGCATGATCTTGTTGCAAGTTTGGCTCGTGTGACCTCTTAAGTTGGGGCTTTTCAAAGCTCGGCCTAGCCTTCATTGTCTCCTCCATATTGATGTACTTTTCTCCTCGGTTGAGGAGCTCAGTCAATGACTTCAGTGGTGTCTTAGATAAAGGTATCTTAAAGGCTTCACACCTTACTGCATAGGTTAAAGCCGAAATGGCCGTTGTAATGTGAAGGTCGAGTATTTGTAGCCTTTCTTTGTTAAATTTCGTTATGAAGTTACGTAAGATCTCATTCGGACCCTGGCGGAGTTGCATGAGGGTGGCTGTCATCTTCTTGATGCGCTTACTACTTGCGAAGAAGGCGGATAACTTATTGGCAAGATATGAGAATGATGCTAGAATTAGGCTCTAGCGTAGGGAACCAATCCCTAGCGGCATTGGCCAAAGTTTGAGGAAATGCCTTACATATTATTGGGTCTGGTGCAACCTATAGGTTCATGACATCTGTGTACACATTAAGGTGGATGTTTGGGTCAGTGGTCCCATCGTACTCCTTTATACGGGAAAAAACCTGTCTGGGAGCTGGTAGGAAAGAGCTTCAGGCGTGAATGAGGTGTTGGGGGTAAACTCTGTCGTTCCCTAGGTGATCTGCAATATTCCAATCGTAATTCCATCATGTATGATGCGAGTCAGTTCGCCTGAGTCCATGGTAACCAATCTTGAGACCGAGTCCAGTGGGGGTATACCCGAGGCCCCAGATCCACTATTGTCTTGGGCATCCCGAGCTTGAGCATCAGCCATGAAACCTGCTGGTTGAGGTGGCGTTGGTACTTGAGCTTGTGCCGGATTCAGAGGAGTATTTCTCTGATTTAGTAGTTGAGTCCACGTTGCAACTTGTTGACGGAGTTTTTTGAATGCTTCGACGGCAACCACCGCTGGTTGAGGAACTGGTATTGCTGATGATTCTTATTAATGGACTATGGGCTCCGTGATAGGGGGTTGGTTTGGAGTGGATGAGCTTGTCGGAGGAAAACCTGAACGTGTATTCACCATGACTTTTGGTAGCATTTCCCACAGACGGTGCCAATGTTGCTACCAAAAATCGCACGTGTTGAATTTCGAGTTTGACGACTGAGAATGAGCACAAACGTGATCTTCCAATACCTGAAACGAAGGTGTCGAGGTATGTCCTCGTTGTCCCTCCAATGCTTAAGTCAGAGAGAGATTACGTAAAAACTTGGGTGCTGAAAATTGTATGTAAAAACGTACCTGAATAATGATTCATGGTTTCATATTTATAGAGGTAGGTGGTCCACTCCTGGTTGGACTTGATTTGCTATGTGCCCTTATCCTTAAAAATCCTGCAGGATACGAGTATTGTACTGCAACTGTAGATCTAGTCATAGTTTGACTAGGACACAGCGATATAAACTCTTTCTGGACATGAGCCTTTTCTTGAGGTACTTGAATAGACCTAGATTCCTAGAGTGTTGAATCAGTTCATGGCTTGAGTTTGGCTAAAGAAAATACCCAAGGACATAAAAACATTTTGGGGTCATACCCAAGGACATATCCTGAGGACGTCGCCACCATGTTGTCGTGAAAGCTCTATTGCCAATCCTCGGGACTACCTAATACCCGAGGACTACCTCACTCTCGAGGACAGATGTCCCATTTCAGCTTATCTCACTCCTCGAGACTACGAAGCTCGGGATGATAGTAAAGGCCCATATCACTTCTTCCGTGGCCATTCCAGTGTGAGAATCAGTAGGAGGAGAAGATTCAGAGCATGAAAATGAGTATGTGGACCCTCGCACATGAGATATTTGCTCTATATACATAGCAGTTGTCATGTGTGACATGTTCTCATTCGAGCATAGTGAATGTAAAATATGCGCTCTTGTCCTTTCCTAAAAATTAGGTATTCATGACGGGACTTGGGCGTAGGAAAATAGTATGTGGGCTAATTCGGGAGGTGTTGATTGTAATGGTTATAAATATTTTAAGTTTTGGTGTTTGATCAAACCAAACTATTTGTATATGATTTAATTTAGACTTTGATGTAAAAAAAACTTAACACCGAACTGAACTATTTTTAGTTATTAAGGAAAAGAAAAAAAAAATCTGCTAACTTGTGCATTTACAAAGAAGGGTCCGCCTGATTTAAAGATGATATTTGAGTGAAAAGAAAACAAATTGTAGGGAATTGAATTGTCTAGAACTTGTTTTACTGGAAATTGTCAATTAATTGTGTTTGATTGATTTAATTTTCCACCTGAGAAATATTAAAATTTTCTATCTTTTGGTGTTGTTCGTTTGATTTTGTGTTTTCATGAAAATTGTCAATTAAAGGGATAAAATTTCTTACGATTGAGGATATAATTTGTCTGCTGGATTGCTTCGTTTGGCTTTGTTTTAAAATTGTCAATTTAATGGATAATTTTTATTTTATTTTTATTTTTTTACAATTAGAGATACAATTTGTTTCTATTACAAAAAAACAAAAAACAAAAAAGAAGATGAAAAACCAAAAACCACGTAAAATATGATAATTGAAATTCAACTAAAACCTAGAAAAGGGGTAAAGGTAGAAAACTAATTCTTGGGAAAAAAAAATAAAAAAAGTGTCATCAAACATGACAAAAGTGGGGAAATTGAATTTCAATTCCATTTTTCATGAAAAAAATGGTCTATCAAACATGTCCTAAGTTCATATTGTCTATTTGATAGCATTTATTAGGCATTTTAAAGTGTACCAATAGGATGGCCAGGGCCACAAATGAATCATGCGATATTGGGCATGTTCGATCGTGCTTAAAATCCAATTAAAATTGAAAATATAACTGTTATTGAGTCTCACTCGTCTAATAAAAGTCAGCAATAACGACTAATTTTTTAATTTTAATCCGATTTTAATCTCTACCGAACACGCCCATTGTCTTTAAATGAATCTATTATTTAATGTCAAGCGGTGTTATCTAAATTGATGCTTAATATCAATTATGATAAATAACATTATTCATTTTTACGAAAGTGTTGTATTAATTAAAAACCACCCGACTGACTTACTTTTTCAAAAAATGCCGCGAGTACATAAAATTTCTACAGAATTTTCAATAGAATTTTGAATTTTACCACCCCTATGTGAGTAAAAAATTGATTTTTCCACTCTCGATACGTGTATCCTGTATAGGTATAGGAGTTCAAATTCCTGTACATATAGTAGAACTCTTAATTTTTTTTTGTGCAGGACATACAACCTGTTGTAAATTGCTTTTCCTCAATGATGAAATTCCAAATTACAATATTGCCCTTGTTTGTTTCTCTCTCCAAAAAAATAAGAAATAATAAGGATAGTTTTGGAATCAAACAATTTTGCGTTACAAAAAAATGGTAAGTTGTCAACTTGCACCGCAGTGATAAGACGGCAAATAATCAACAAAGGGTCCACTTCACCGTGTACAAAACATTGTTGGGAAAATTACATAGAAGCCGGTGTTTAAAGTTTCAAATTAAAAAGTAGGTGAGAAAGTTTTTTAATCAAAACTCAAGTATTTGACATTTTAAATATTAAATATTAAATATTATATCTACAAATTTCACCCACAAATCCTAAAAATCAAATACAACTCTCATCTCCCTCTTTCTCTCTCTTCCTGCCGCCGACGAAACCACTGCGGAGGGCGACGGTTCTCACCGTGATGCCTCCGAGCATCGGTTGCAGCGCCGATCACTCTGGGTTTTCCCCCCTTTGATCCGAATTTCTTGAAATAGCTCCGTCATGAAGGTTCCTCCGGTCGCGATCTCTGCAGTTCGGATGAACGTCTGCGGGCAAAGGAAGCTTCGGCGACTGCTCGCCTTTCCCGCAGCAGTCGGATAAACACTTTCTTCAGCGAAATTGGTGCCGGAAAGCACGTTCCCTACGCGGGGTTTGTAGATCTGGAGCCTACTATGATAGATGAGGTTCGGACTGGAACCTGCCGTCAACTCTTCCACCCGAAACAG
>CAIGRS010002654.1:0-11707 GCA_903798395.1 Fraxinus floribunda
TAACTATGGAGGAAGGCTCCCTTGGAGCCGGAGTATAAGGGGTGCTCGAACCCTGGTCAATTTGGGCACAATCCGCGATTTACTTCCTCTAGTTACTGAGGGGCCGGTGACTGGTGGTCCAAGAAATTAGTCTGGCTAAGTTGGGATACCCGGGTACCAAAAAAAATAAAAAAAATAAAATGAAGAAGTTGTATTATTATTATTATTATTATTATTATTATTTATTTGTAAAAAAAATTATATAATTGTTACTGATGAACTAATATAACTTCCATCTAAAACTAGCAACTATGGAAGCGTTATCTTGATTGAAGTTTAATTTGTATTAGGTAAATGCGCTTAAGACCCTGAGAATTCGCAAGGACCACCTTGCAATGTAGGTTACCGATAAACCCAACAACAAAGATCTATGGCTGAGCAACATCGCAAAGCATATTGATCGCTGCTTGCAAATTCTCATCCCACTGGGACTGCTTTGCATTAAAATTAAAAGAAAGATTGGCCAACTAAATCTAGTCTCGAGGATTCCAACCTCAACAAGAAGTGCATGCATTTGGATCGATGGCATCCTCATACACAATTTTGCATTTGTATATTTTTTTTTATCAATTTTTATATGAAATGTACTAAGCTACATAGGGAAAGATCGAATATCCTAAAAGTTCTTTATCGTAATTGAATGTCGATTTGTGGGCAGGAGCTTTTCATGGAGACTGATTGGCAAAGAAAAAGATGGTTCTTTTTGTTTGTGACTAGGGTTTCTAGTTAACTTTAGTCATTCTTTCCTCCTACATCTGGTAGATGAGATTCACCTTGTAGAATTTTGAGAAACTTGTTAGAGAGCTGTTAAAGACATTTCTGCATGAAGAAGAATTAATTATAAAATCCGAAGAAAACGGAATCAGAACGAGGAGGTGGCGCCCCAGCGCGGGGATAAATTTATTATCAGGGACGTGCCATGAAGCGTTGGTCTCTTTGCCAGTTTTCTTTCGATAAAGAAACCTTCCAAATATGCAAGGAATTTCATTAAATATTTCGCACTTGGAATCTGTCAATTTGAAAGATAAACTCGATAGGTTTTCATCCCTTTGCATTTATTTTTTTAGCGAGTGGTTGACATTCTAAACCCCAAGTTTATTTCATAATTTAGCTGAAGTTATTTATGTGCCTACGAGAATATATAACTGCTTATACAGTTTGACTAGTTTTCTTGTGAAGTTTGACCTCCAAAATCATCTTAACCATGAAAAAGGTACCGTAATTGTCATGATTACCTAAAAATATACAAAAATTTTATGGAAAGATAATGCCCCACTTTTTCTACACCATGCTTGAAATTATCATTGTTCTCAAGAAATGATTGGTTGAAAAAACACCCTGTTTTTTTTACACAGTTTAATCTATTCTATGCTACTTATTATTTCTATTATTCTTTAGAATTGTAGTGAGCTTCACTAAGATTTTTTTTGTCACATGACGTGTAAACAAAATAAATTATAAACATGTTAATTTCTTTATTTTATTGTAATTTGTATTTGATTATTAATTGATGGAAACGAAGCAATGAAGAAGAATGGTATGACCTATCAACAAAAGGAAGGTAAACATGAATTAAAATGGCATAGAATAAGAATTACGGATTAACAATTCAGAAATTAGAAAGGAAAGAAGGAATCAGCATTATTCTTGCACCATGAAATCAGTAACCGAAGAATTGAAGGAAAAATGAGGGATATTTGCCACCAAATAATCAGCACTTCCAGGAAATAATCATTCTCATAATTGCTAATTTTGTGGATTAGTTTCCTATTGCAATAAAAAATTGCTATTATAAATAACCTTCTAAAATCATTTTACAGCAACCTAAAAATTGTTACAGGATGAAAAGTCTCTTTTTATTACTCATTCTATTAGCCAGCAGCCTTCCTGACACGGTAATCTCCTTTTGTTGGTCCGATAGATATGAGGTGCATGTCATCAGTCAGTTGCCACCTGGATCTAAACTCTGCAATGTAACACGTAGATTTCTAGATGAACTTGGGCATCATACTCTTGCTCCTAACCAAGAATTTTTTTGGCATTTTTGTGATCAGTGGTATGGACGTACACTATTTTTCTGCACTTTTGGGTGGGGTTCAAAGAAGCAAAGTTTTGATGTTTTTACTTCAAAATTTGGATCTGAAAGGTGTTCCGGTGGTTATTGCTTTTGGTTGGCGAGGAGTGATGGCTTCTATTTTCATGGTTGGAAAGGAAGTGAGTCCAAAGAATATGACTGGAAATAGAAATGATTAATATGCTATTTACTTTTTGCACGCAAATTGAATAAAAGTGATCTATTCATTTATTATGTCTATGTCTATTTCAAGTTCAAATTTATCATTTCTTTGATTTTATTGCACTTAGAATTTATCATGAGAAGACTTCCAAAAAAATAAAAAATAAAAGACTTAAGCATTAGTTATATTATAATTTTCTATTTGCAGACAACGTTAAAAATCATGATAAAGAGATAATAACACGCACTAGATGGTTCCTGGACTTTGAACAAACGAAAATGAGATGTGTAGTAACAATTATTGATTCATTGTCGTGGAGCACTATGTTGAATTCTGTTAATTATAGTAACACGTGAAATTATCAAATTAAAGAATTATTATTTAGCATATACACTGAGGTAAATATCTTTTTTGTTGCATTCGTGCCTTAGACTTCGCCTGAGGAGGGAGGGGGGGNCCTAATTATTTATATTTGGGCGGTGAACTTGAAGTCTTGTTTACCTCTCTTTTTTTTTTCCCTCTCTTTTGGGTAGATTGATCATTTTTAATCTTTAATGCTAATTCACACGTGGTTTTTAGGGAGCCTCTCTTATTTTTTGTTTTCAATGCACGCAACACTATGCTTGCTCATGGCCATTTATCTATGTCTTATTGTATTCTACGATTGAGATTGCATGTTGTTCCTATTGATATACAATGCGTTGGAATTTAATGGCTAGGATATGCCCCCTCTTAATGTTCCAATGCAAGTACCCATATTCCGACAATGTAGCCACATGAAAACTAGTAAAAACAGGTAATTTATGTAGTTTGAGATATATGGAGAAACTAATATACACACATAATTAACAATCGTGGGATTTTGAAATAATTATATGTAAATTATGTCAATACTATACATGTAATTCTATTTAGCATTAGCGGTATTAAAACATTAGTTTAGGTGACATAAGTGATAATAAATTCTATAATTTTACATTTAAGTGGGTATATCATCTAACTAAACTAGTGATGTAGTAGGATTTTATGTGTCTAAATTTTGAAATGGATTCTTATGATTTTCTATAAATAACCTACGCGTAACATTATCCAGCTAACTTTGTTGTTCAAATTAAACTGGTTTTAAATGGGGAATAATATACATTCCATTCATTTGAATTGGGAAATTTTCTTATCTTTTAGAATCGGTTGACCATTCCTAAGTCTCCATATTAGGAAGTCCTTTTACGAATAAAATGGTATAATTCGAGAAATTTTGATCCGAGGTTTTTTTAGGACTCATCGATTATATTCATAAAAACTCTTTTTAGGAAAGTATTTTAATATTCTTACACATCTTTCTATACACAAAAATGAAGAAGTATTATTATTATTATTATTATTATTTATCTTTTTGTAAAAAAAAATTGTATAATTGTTACTGACGAACAAATATAACTTCCATCTAAACCTAATAGCTAGGGGTGGATATAGTTTTATTTGGTTCTTGTTCCAAGAGAAATGAACCGATCCATGAACCAATGATTTTTCTGATAATGAAACCAAATGATTTTTTTAAAGATATGGAACCAAATCGAACCGAACCATTCGGTTTTGATTTGGTTTGGTTTGGTTCTAGTTTCATTTCTTAAATTTTCATATTTGCATTATATAAATTTGTAATATATACCTAAATAAAAAAATAAACATCAAACATTCAGAAAGTTCAAATTTCAATCATTGAGATCAAAAAAATCATAATTAACAGACAAAACATATTAATAATTTGAATACATAAATTAGTTTTCGTTCTCATACAAAAAAATATTTAATAAATAATAGCAATGATTCACTAAATTAATTGTAGCAATTTTGAAGACACGCCCATACAATAAAGAATTATCAAAAATTTTACAATCCACTTTTATAGGCAACATTAACCGTTGTAATACTTCATGAATGTTTATTAGGTTTTCCTCTATTTGTAAAGAACACAAATAATGCATCAAACAATCAAGGTAAAAAAAAATAGTTTAAAAACTTTTTAAGTAACCGACCAATTTCATTTTTCGATCTTAAATGACAATCCACTAACTGGATGAAATACAGTACCAGTAAGCCGCGATGTTGTGTAAATTGAAAATGAGTGAGAGATAAATGATTCAACTGAATACAAAATTAGTGTGTGTGTGTGTGTGTATTAAGTTTGGTTCTGATTCTGATTCTGGTTCTGGTTGTGATTTTTGAACTATAAAATCGAACCGAACCAAAACCAAATGGTTCTCGAATTCAAAGAGCCAAAAGCATTAATTTTTTTTTTTGATAGAATCAAACCGAACCACTTGGTTTGGTTTGGTTTGGACATTTTGTCCACCCCTACTAATCAAGGCTAAAAAAATATTGCCCTAAAGTCATCTGCCACTTGGAAACTTCTCTTCATATCTTTTATGACTTGAATTATTAAGTTTGTAAGGGTGTCTAAAACATGTTGCCCTAAAGTCATCTGCCAAAAGCTCGCTACATATGTTATTTGGAAAGTTTAATAGAAAGAATGCTGCAAATAAAAAAATAGAAAATCAAAAAAAGCAGGTGAATGAAACATAAGATGAACCACTTGCCTTGGTTAAGTTCTGAACACTTATTTGAAGAATTTGACTTTTGATAAGAGATTTTTAGTTTAGTTGAGTTTTGGAGATTGAAGCAATCAAATATTTAGAAAATCCTTGTTTGTTGAAATGTCAATTTACAATTAGTGAAATCCATCTAAACTAGAGGTGATAATAAGTTTGAAAATTCAACTTTAGATCATGCACAGGAAGAGTAAAAAGAATAAATTTGAGGGTGTGCAAATTTTACAAATGATGAAAGAACAAATTTGATCACTAAGAGTTGAAAATAAAACTACTTGTGACTTAATTCTTCACACGCACATCAGTTTTGAATTGGAAAAGTGAATTTTGGTTTTAGTAATATAACCTTGAATCTATTTATTTATTTAATATCACGATTTCAATCATGAGACAAACAACATGTTATCCGACCATATTTATTGCATTACTTGATTGACTGGCCGCCAATTAGCTAATTTGCATTGCATTGCATACTTGTATGTTTGTTTTAAGTCAAGATATGTATTTGTTTGAGGACAAAAAATGTTCGAGTTTGGGGATTTAATTCAGTGTTTAAATAATGACATTTGTAGTTCTTTCGATGAAATATTGTCTAATTTGTTATGTATTGTGTTCGGTAGGTAAAACTCATGATTCGATGAAGAATTGGAGAAAATTGTGGAAATGAGTTAAATTATAAGAGATTCAAAGTTTGGGGACTAAAGTGAAAATATTCAAAAGTTGTGACGGACTTCACAATGAAAATTCGAAAGTGCTATGTATCAATTGGATGGGAAACCAAGTCAAAGGGTGAAATATAGTCAAAGTATTATCACACATCAAATTTCAGCCAAAAAAGTTATGGTCTGAATTTTCAACCTTATATTGAGACCCATATTTGGTATTGCAAACATTCGAATGAGAAAAATATTACTTTCAGAAGATTTGTACACTTTTGAATTATCTTTTCACTTTGAATCCTCTTAATCAAATATTGGAAGATAAAAGTTATGATAAAAATATTGAAAAACGCTCAAAACAAGCCTAGGCATGTGCCTAAGCCTGCAAAAGAGGCGTGCCTCTATGGATGGCAATAAAATTCACTTAACCCGATAGTCGTGGGGCCCCGTCCCATTTGGGACGGGGATTACCCGCCTAACTGGGTACACGGAGCGGGAATGAGGTGATGGTCATTACCCCGAAGCGGGTACGGAGCGGGTACGTGAAACATAGTCCTCGTCCCATTTAAAATTAATTTCAAATTTAAATTTTTTATCGAACAAAAATAATAAATTTATCATCATTTTTAAAGAGAATATAAGTTGCTTTTAACAAATTAGTAAAAAAGGAATAATAACTAACTAAAGACATAAAAAAATAAAAGCAAAAATTAAAATAAATTAAAAAGAAAAAGAAAAAATAAATGGGGCAAGTGACGTCGCCCCGCCCTCCTTTAACTGAGTATGAGTATGTGATAAGGTAATAAAAATACTCGACGGGACGGGGGTGGGATTGACCAACCCCTCCCATACCCACCCCGTTATCATCCCTACGTGCATCTTCTTCTTTTGAGACCTCCTACAACTCCAAAGTCATCTGAGGTGCGTGCCCCAAGGTAAAACGGGAAAAAACCTTTTCCCATTTCTTATTTCGGTATCTTTTAGAATGCGTTCTTTTTGCATTCTATATATATTCTAAAACTCAACCAGAATGTCCCGAATCTCCATTGGGCCTAATTCTACACATATTCTACATATTTTTTGAGGCGAAAAACAAATTTATGTATCAAGTTAAGGTGAATCCTAAAAGTAATTGAAGATTAATTGCCCGGTTTCAAGGATCAAGTCAATAACGTGTATTTTTCTCTCTTCCACGTTTCTTAATTTCAGGTGATGTTTTTCCAATTCTTTTGTGTAATTTAATTACAAGAATGTTAGGCTAGATCCTTCATTCGTATTAGATGGATGATGAACATTATTAGTTGTTAAATTCAATTCATGATTCGTGAATATAGTAATTTCTTAGGTTTTTTATTATTATTTATGCATTTATATTGTGTTATTTAATTGTTTAACTACCAATCGGATAACTTGTTGCTTATTTGTAGTGTTGGGAAGTTCATAATATGTAGAATACAACATATTTAACATACGAACAATAAGTATTAGGAATAATAATTATAGCATGTGCAATCTTGTAGGATAATTCTTGTGAATTAATGCATGTTTTTTCATATGAATTCGGATTAGAAAAAGAACATGATTGTGTTAAACATAAGTTTAATATAATTTCAAAAAAGAATATTGAATAAAATCGAATTATCAATTGTCATTAATATCAGAAAATAATACTACTTTTCATAGGTCGAGAATTGAAAATAACACTAATGGGGGATCCATGAATCCAATACATTCATAACATATTTCATAAAACAATTTTTTATTACTTTCAAAGTTTAAAATTAGTATAAATAAAAAATTATCTCTTTTGTGTTACAACACTTTGTCGAATTTGATAATAACTAGTAAACCATAATTAAAAATTATTTCTTGTTTGACGATACTTTTAACTTACTACATTACTACTATTTAGCAATCCCCGTATGCTTACGAAATTTTACTGAACATCTTGTAATAAATATAATTTATTTTATAAGCTTAAACACGAGATTGTGTCCTACTTACAAAAAGTGCATGGTTTAGGGACTAGACTGCAAATGGTGAAAAATATATTTTTCAGACGGGAATGTGACAAATCAAGATTATGCAGTAACTAAAAGGATCACCAAATGGTAGGGATTACCATTTGGGCACTTTTAATACTTTTGAGATATTGAGGAACTAAAGTGAAAAAAAGAATGTTTCAAGGTCAATAATACATTTTGGATCATTTCAAAATTTTAACTTTCTTACATTATTTATAATATATTAAATATTAAATCAAGTGAGAATCATTTTTTGGACGATTCTAATACTTCTATAATTCAATTATTTCAATAATACCGTACTTTTCATTTTTCAATATGTATTTAATTTATTTCTAAAGGGCAGTTGGCAAGGAAGGAAAAGAAAGAAAACCAGAAGGAAGTGAGACTGTTCCTCTTCCTATAACCATTTAGTTACCATTAGCGTACATTTATATCTGAGAGATTTATTTCACTCACGTACTTTTATTAATTTATGAATTCCCCATTATATTAATTCTCAACTAATTAATATTCACATTCATTTTCATTTATGTATTTTAGTATTATTAACTATCACATCAAGTGATAATCATTTTTTTGAACGATTCTAGTATTACTTTAATTCAATTATTTCAGCAATACCTTATTTTTCGTTTTTCAATACATATTTAAATTATTTAGCCATTTAGTTATCATCACTATACATGTACATTTGATAGATTCATTTTATCCATGTATTTTCATTAATGTATAATTTCCCTATTATTAATTTTTAATTAATTAACATTCAAATTCATTTAATTAATATTCATTTTTCATTTATACATTTAAATGTTATTAATTTTAGTTATAACTTAATTAGAGTTTCACATTTGAGAATGCATTTCACTATTCACGTTCATATATCATATATGTTAATTAACATTCAATTTTACTTAATTGGAATTAAATATAACATCAAATGTGAATAATTTTTTGGACTATTTTTATTTATCATAATTCAATTATTTCAATAAGACTTTACTTTTTCACTTTTCAATATATATTTAATTTATTTAAAATTTATTTACCATCGAATTATATGTACATTTGACAAATTCATTTCACAAGTATACTTTCATTGATGTATGAATTCCCTATTATTAAGTATCAATTTATTAACATTAACATTCATTTAATTAATATTCATCTCCATTTGTCAATTTCAGTGTTATTAATTCTAATTATAAGTTAATTAGAATCTCACATTCAAGAATACATTTCATTATTCACGTCTGATTAACATCCAATTTTACTTAAGTGAATATTAAATAAATAATTTAACATTGTCACGTATATATTACCTGGTAATAATTCTAAACCAATCAACATTCAATCATATTCAAATATTACCTTTATAACACTAATAAAAGCATTTTATACTAACATGTAACGCACGTTCAATGTTGACTAATTATTCTAAAGGATCAAGGTTTCAAGACCGCACTCTAGGATTTTAGTTTCAACCAGTGTGTTATCAAAGTTCAAGATATAAGATTTATTTTGTAAACAACTTGAAGTAATATGTTGTGTGCTATAAGTTGATATTCCATGTCTTTTCAAACTTCTCATTATAATGTGAATTTAATTACCTCAATTCAGTGCTACATGATAATGAATTGAGTTGAGTTGACTCGGCCCATACGAACTCGAGTTTGGCTCATTGGACACAAATTAAAGAGCTCAGCTCTATTTGTGTTCAAAAGTGCTGCTCATGAGCTTAGTTAAGCTGGGCCATAAGTTGTTCATTTTTTTTTTTTGGAAACTCTCATTGTTTTATTGGGTTTGGATTCAGTTATTTTTAACATAAGTTGATTTGAAATTGTACATGAACGAATTGTTACATATACAATTTTTCTAAAAAGTGATGAAAATTAATGTAAAGATACTTACAGATTATGATGAACTTAGATTTTTAGACCGTCAACTATTTATCTATCCACTTCATCTTCTATTTAGAGATGGCAAACGGGCAGAGCGGCTCGTGAAAACACGAGCCACGAGTCCGAGCCGCTCACGAGCTCATGGGCTTGTGAAAAACTAAAGAAAAATAAAAATAAAAAGTAAAAAAAATAAAATTCAAAAAGCTCATGGCTCGCGGCTCGGCTCGTGGGCCGAGCCGAGCTCGCCCATGAGCAAACTAGCCACGAGCCGACACGAGCCACGAGCTCGTAGGTTTAAGGGCCGAGCTGAGCCGAGCCGCTCGGTCCATCGACATCATTACTTGTATTCGAAACTCTGTTTCTTTCCAATCCTGTAAACATATTAAACTCTCTAGTATGTCTTCTTTAAATCATGATCTGTAATGAAAACGAACTATGCTAGCTGCACTAAAGGTTGACTCTAATGCTAGATATGGAAGGTATTAGAAGTTCACGTGCCATAAGGTAAGTAATTTGATATTGAGCCCCTGTTTGGTATTCATTAAAATTTTCATTTTCATTCTTCTACTCATTTTAAACCATACATTTTTCAATAAAATAATATTTTCTATCACATCAATAACTTTTCCTTCTTTTTCAATCACACATTCTTCATCAATCTACTATTCCAGAATACATTTTTCCAAAATAATGTAGCTCAAACACACCCTGACGCTGTTTCATTCTTCAAATCTCAAGTATGTCTAAATTTTTTGCTTTTTCCAGATAAAATATATTAAGCATGCCATGAGCAGATACTGGTTAATTCTAACGACATTCCCTTTGGACCTATATTTATCCTATCTTGAGGGAAGAAGAACTCTAGAATGTTGATCAACTCCACGAGAACTAACGAAGTTTAATAAATTTAAATCGTTATCTTTGACTTTTTGGCCATTAATTGATTAAAACGTTTCAAGAACTGAAGTAGGTTTTTAATGCTTTTCATTATAAATTAAGGGCCTGTTTGGTACGGTTTAAAATTCAATTAAAATTGAAAATATGGTCGTTATTGAGTCTCACCCGTCTAATAAAAATCAACAATAACGGCTATATTTTCAATTTTAATCTGATTTTAATCTCTACACAATTAAAATTGACAATATGGTCGTTATTGAGTCTCACCCGTCTAATAAAAATCAACAATAACGGCTATATTTTCAATTTTAATCTGATTTTAATCTCTACCACACACCCCCTAATTAAGTTTGTGATTTTTATTTCATTCCGGAGAAGTAATATAAATTATAGCACATATTAACAACTGCATAGTTCGATAGGAAATAAAAATGTATCGTTAAACTTTGCATGATCTCACTGAATATTCTTATAATATAATGTATCTTTATATATTTAGCCCTTGTTTGGTACATATTAAAATTTTCATTTTCATTCTTCTACTCATTTTCAACCACACATTTTTTAATAAAATAATATTTTACATCTCATCAATAGCTTTTCCTTATTTTTCAACAACATATTCTCCATTAATCTACTATTCCAGAATACATTCTTTCAAAATAATGTGACTTAAACACATCCTTACATCCTTCATAGAAATATAATAGGATCATATTTGATGATATGTGTAATATAAAAATGAACATTGATCGTTAAATTCAAATAAATATTGTCAAATAACGAAATTGATATTAAAATAGAGGAATATATAGGGATTCAAAGTCCTACTGCTTTTCATTAGTTGACAAACACTTCTTAGTTCGTCTAAAAGTTTGATAATTAGATTAATTATAGCAGCCCAATTCAATATTTTAGTGTATTTTTTTATATAAGTAAATTGTTTTTGTGTTTGTAGATTATCCCGACCTCTTTTTTTTTTTTTTCGTAATCCAATGCTGAATTTACCCCAATCAAGATACCATACACTTGCGATTAAGCACAATAGGCACCCTAAAGAATTGCACTAAATACAAAGCCCCATATAAATATTAGGCTTCGGCTTGGAGGCTATTAATTCACCTCCACCTACGAAAATACCTCAAAGGATCATTACCACGTATTAGGAGATCCTACCTTGACAAAACCAAACTCAGCACAATTCCCTTAAGCATAAGCTATCGTAACATCGAAGTCTTAAACCTAAAATAGATTTTAGCTCGAACTTATTGGAGTATTGGTACAGGTTCACCTTACGTGAAGCCATGTGGATACCACCAGTGGCGGACCCAGCACCCG
>CAIGRS010002674.1:0-11275 GCA_903798395.1 Fraxinus floribunda
GAGAATCAAGACCAAGCTGGTGGTCAAAAAGGCGACGAACAAGATTGTCAACAATGGCAACTTCATAATTTTTGTTGGACAGGTGAAGGGAAGTAGCCCAACCACAGTATCCGTCACCACCAATTACCATGACCTTCTTTGGAGTGGAAGCTTCACTTGAACTACAGTAAGAACCAGTACCAGGTTCAGTTTTGGCTTCTTGACTCATGGAAACAGCTGCTGCATATATGATACAGCGTCTTTGTGACTTTTTTCCATGGATAGAAAGCTTTTTCAATGGCAGGCGAGAAATAGGCAAACTAAGAGATGAAGAGAATGAAATTGAGCCTTGGTTTGATGGGTTGTAGTATGACCTGCTGCTGGAAGCAATATCTAAAGGACATGAGGTAGAAAGCAAATGCGACATCATTCTACCAACTGCACCCACTAATTGTGCAAAATACCTGCAATAGCAATAAATAAATTAGCACATTATTATTAGCATTAAACGAGTCGAGATTTTTTAGGCAGGAACATTTGACATAAGATGCAAAAGGAATAGATGCATCGTTTAAGCAAGAATAAAATGGAAAAATTAGCAAAGAATGATGTTTCTACAACTACAATGAATAATACCTATAGAAATCGACATCAATTAGCATTAAACTCATGCAGGAATTCAAGTTACAACATTGTGCAACTACAGAAGATAAAACAAAAGGAAATTCATCAATAATATGGTTCTATTTGTCAGCGGAGACATCAACCAACACACGATTAACAATGTAATGTCAACAAATCATATTGCTCAAATGCCATTATCTCTCTGCATGGTCATCACATTACAAGCCACTTAGTATGCACCCCATCCTAGATATCTATTTATAACAAAAGCTAAACTGATGCTTTAAATTGAAACGAATCCACACCAATGCTTAAATATGCCCAACACAAGTTACACAAAAATGAAGTAGCTTAGTCACAAATGCATCTGATACTACTTTTAATCTCTTATCAATTTATTTATTTTTTATCTTTTGTATTTACTGTTGATTATATCATACAGTCACACATTTCAGCCTAGAAGAATGGGATTTAATTACTAGTTCTTCCTCAACGGCAGCCATAGTCCTATTAAATCCTCACAGATACATGTGATCAACGTTTCACGGTGTTTTAAATGCGTCAGAGGCTAACGCATTCGAAGCAAGCCTTCATTAGGAGCCTCAAAACTTACACTTTGAATGCCCACTGTTAAGGCTTATACCTTGATATACTAAGGCACACTCCTCAAGGCAGTTGAGAGATTTGCTCCTCAATCTCGCTATTATTGAGCTGTTGTTTTACTGGTCTCAGCTTTTGGATTGGTTTTTATAGACCAGATTGTATTAAGGTTGGAGTTGCAATATAGTCCAAGCCTAAGAGCTAAAAAGTGATGAGCAAGTACATGCCTTGAAGTTGCAAATTTCCAACGGCATATAACCAATTACAGGAGACCTGCAACAAGTAACTTCACTCCGTCCCTTTCTTTTTATTTTTCTTGTTGTCTCTGTGTTTTAGATTCTACAATTTTTCTTTCCTTTTAAGGTCAAAGCAAGAAAAAATTCTTGAATAGGCGATTAGTTGTTTCGTTTGTTTTATACATTTAGCTCTAGTTGTGGATATTAGCATTTCTCTTCTTTGATTACAGCATCTGGGAGGATGCATATCACTTACAGGAAATGGTGAGACTCAATCTAGCCTAGCCCAATATCTTCCCAACGAGTGAGGTTTTGGATAGGTGATTCGTGGTAAAATTAATAGTTCCAATAACGAACTGAAACCAAATCATGATAGCCCAAACTATGTGGAATACAATTAGTTGCACAACTCTTTCAAGTTTCAATGCAATCCTCGCATTCAAGACTCTAGTGGCTCTCAAAATACATATTTTCCTTCTACCATGAACATGGATAATGCTTATTTGGAGGATATATCACATGACTTCCAAATTAGCCATTTATACAATACAATGTCCCAGATTTATCTAAATTTCAAGGGTCTGATGGGAATGATAAGGAGTCTAATCGAGAGAATTTGATTGATTGGTTGCTTAGAAGCCAAAAGAAGTCATTGACGGGGTTATGGACGAAGGAGGTTTGTTCTAGCTGGGTAACAAATTTCTGACACTTGTTGATAAAATCGTTGGGCAACCTTATACAGAAAGCACTTAAGAAGAGCTTAAGCAAGTTAATCAACTATCCAAGTTTTCTCGTAGGATGTACACGAGTTCTCTTCACCTAGAATGAATTAATACTTGAGCAAAATTTAATTTTTCTCCCAACTCTTTCTTGGACTAGTATTTGTATACTTGAGAGACTTGACAGTCTGTGTGTATTTCACAGTCTGACTTACAAGGCATGGCTGAGCCAAATTTCAAATTCAACAATTCCAAGGCAATCTTTCTTAATTTATCAAGTCCACCAAGTTTATGTGATTCTCAAATAATTTCAAGCACAATGAAGCATACAACCAAAAAATATGGTAAATTAAGTTTACAAGCGAATACAGGTCAATAAACACAGATCGAATTACAGAACCAGACAACATTCCATAAAATTCAATTGCTGAAGAAACCAATACATATATAACTTCAACAAGCTATCTTTTTTCTCTTATCATTACTAGAATCAACAGAAAACGTTTAATATCGAAATAAAACACAACCGATAAAGGAAACAAAAGGGTCAACGAAATGGATGGAGAACATATATCTTACCCAGAGAGAATTATAAAATCGGGGGCCTCGCGATGTCAGCCTCGCGATGTCAAGTAGCGGATATGGAACTGTGACCGGGGAGGGGGGGTCGACGAGTATTCTTCAAGGTTATGCAGAGTACTTGTTTGAGCTTGTCTGGGTTTGTATAGCAGGGAGTGAGAGTGAAATGGATATAACAGTTTGGTAAATTGCAGGTTTAGCCCCCAGAACATTTTCAAGTTATGTTGGTTGCTCACTGAATTTTAAAATTTGTTCTCATTTCTATTTTGTGTTTTTTAATTTTTATTTATATCAAACCCCATGAATGAAAATTATAGAGAGCTTCTCTCATCTTATGTTATATGTCTAATAACATGGTTGGAAAACCCAAACAAATACTAAATTTCCACTTGCGAAATTTAAATTAACAATCTTTCATTTTTGTTTCATTGATATTCGTGGAGAAATAATTAGGTTAATCGAGAAATTTTAAAAAAAATGTAAAAAAAATCGGCATAATTGTTCTTTCACGACCTTCCATAATAATTGATAATATTTATTTATTCATTTCTCTTTTGGTATTGATCAAAAATTTCATTTTAATTCAAATTTTCTCTATGGAAAAAATAGCCAAAAAAATTGGTAGGATTGTCAATGGGTGGGCCTTTTAGTTATTGGGCTTAAGCACCTTCATTGTGGGCCCAGCTGGACATGGAAGCATTTGCAAGTTGCAACCTACTTAAGAAAGGGGAAATTACGCATGAGGAAATTAAACCTAGGGCTATTTTAAAGTTTACATTTCATAAATTAGATTTCAAGTTTCATCTTTCATAATTCGTGTTATAATTAGTTATTTAATATTTATTAAATAAATATATTATTAATATTCAATTACTCTTAATCCCTCATTTGGCCTTCTTTCTCATTCTCATTTTTCTTCTCTATCTTATTTCCAATTACACAATTTTTCATAGAATAATATTACACGTAATTAAAAATTGTTCTTTTACTTCAAACATTAAAAATGGAAAGAAAAGGAGCAAACGGGGGCTAAATTAAAGGTGTGATTGGGCCAAATTATTTTAGAATAATGTATTCTGAAATAATAGATTGATGGAAAATATATTGTTGAAAAAGAAGGAAAAGTTATTGATATGATAAAAAATATTATTTTATTGAAAAATGTGTGATTGAAAATGAGAAGAAAAATGAAAATAAAAATTTTAACGTGGCTCAAACAGGGCTAATTACATGTCCTCTCTCTCTCTCTCCCCCTTCGGCACCAATTTCAACATTTACAGCACATATTGAAAGCATTTACACCAATCTCTCTGCTCTTGCATTTTGCACACAGAGACATTTTCCACGAAAATGATTGAAAACATTTCTCTGAAGATTCTTAGCCTAGTGTAAAACTCTACATGGACGGTTTGCAATCGTCATCAGTTGCAATTAAAAGATCAGCAGCAAAATTCAGACTTTTGTAAAATTGTGCTGATAATCAGGCCTTAATTGGAGATCTGGTTGCATCTGCTCTTCTAATTGCAGGTATTGTCTTAGAGATATAATTTGTATCTTCTGTGGAAGAAGGAGAGGACGAAGACATCAGGAAGCCAAGCCGGTTCCGAAGCTTGCATCTGGTGCAGAATAATTGGACCTTTCCGACATTTAATGTAGGAAAAGCGACGCTAGCGACAATTGAAGGCACGAAGTAGAAGATCTTAACGTCAATTAGAGCGGTCAGAGCCGCGAATCTGGGGAAAATTTGGCAAATTGGATTTATGTTCACATGTGATGGGTATCCTTCAGGCTTCAGGTAACATATCATTGTGCATAGGTTACAGGTTATTGGTCATAGATCACCGAATTATGTTCATAGGGCACAAGTTACTACTCACAAGTCGGAAGTCATGTTGAATAGGTCATAGATCAATGTTAGGTTATAGATCAAAATGAAGTAGTGACAGAACGGATGTTACAGGTCTTTGTGTATCGATAACATGTCACATATTCAAGTTCACAGTTCACACTTACAGATCATATGTAATAGTTCAAAAGTTATAGGTCATAGTGCATAGATAATTGATCAATGTCCACATATCACAGATAAAAGAGAACTGGTCACAAGCTATTGATGTTCACATGTCACAAGTAACAAATTTTAAGTCACAAGTAGCAGTTCACAAATCAAAATGTCGTAGTTGAAAGCTCAAGAATAGCTAACCAAGAGGGGGGTGAATTAGTTTCTAAAATTTTTCAAGAAATCAACTTAAAGCCAAGCGCGTAATAACAAGATAAAGTAATTTAAATAACAAACACGAATTTGAACACAATAAGTAAAGAGGGATAGAGAGTGCAAACAATATAATTATGGAGGTTCGATCCAACGCAATGATCTACATCCTCCGTTACCAAGCTCTCCGGCACGAGCAAGACCAATTTCACTATGTTAATTGACGGGTGTAATCCAACCCTTTACAAAGCTTCTGGTGACTTACAAGCAAGGGGCACCAATCATATTACAAAGTTGAACCTTCCGAGACCTCAACACGACCCACAATTCAAATAAGTTTACAAATGAAATCTTCTCTTCTTAATAAATGATGATTCCAAAGTTGAATACAAGAAGGGAAGTAGGCTAACACTTTAATAGATAGCAATAAATGAAACTCAAGTGTTAGGTGTGAAAATCTTTGATTTATGGAATGATGTTCAAGAATCAATTTAATCAAGTTTTTTCAATAGCAAAATGATTTGATAATAAATGATATGAGAAATCAATACAATGTTAGCTCAAATGCATATCAATTGAATGATCAAAAGTTATCTTTACATATGGTAGGTGAGTTGGTATTTATAGAAGTGAAAAAGCCAACTTTTCTGCCAAGTCGGATGACCCATCCAGACGTCGGTTCAGAACCAGATGACCCAAAACATAGCCGTTTGAAACTTGTCAGAACAATCGAAAATTCGACCATTGCGGGCGAATCAGCGTCCGAATAACCAGATTTTTCTGGGTCAAAAGTTTTGTGTTGTTTGCATCTAGTAAATATTTTGCATGATATCTTTACTAGATATTTCAAGGTAAGTAAGGTTTAATAGTATTCAAAATTAGATTGAAAATCTTACCTTTGAAAAACAATTTTTATGCAAGCGTTTTAATGACGTGAATTTTTATCGTGCATAAAAAATTCATCACTTGAGCTTTCAATGTGTCATTGCCAAGAATTAAAGTGATTTACCTTTACAAATGAGCTAAAAAAATCTAGTTCCAATATCTTCAATTAATTTGTCGCGAGTGCTCGATTTGTTGCTTGATTATGAAATGACATAAAGTTTGTCTTCATGAGTGCTCGATCGATTTTCATCTTGAGCTTTCTATCTTGAGCTTCCTTGATCGAGAACTTTTTGTCCAATAGTTTTGTCTCAAATTTGGTAACATGTAACATTTTGAAGATTCGAATTAGAGAGCAACATAGTTTGTTTGTTATAATCAAAACATAAGATTCAACTATAGGTCAACAATTTTCCCTTTTTTGATTATGACAAACAATAGATGATTTGCAATAAGAAGAATATCTCATAGGATTTATATACTTGCAATGTTCTTCCACCTATGTTTTATAAATCAAGAATTCCTCATTTCTTATTCACATTAAGCATATTTATAATGCATATCATCGTTCATATGTTTTCCCCATTTTGACATAAGCAAAAAGAACATGAAGTAGAGAAGTATACATGAAAAGTTAAAGCAAAACATAAGGTAACAAAATCTCAAAATATAAATAGCAGCATGGCAAATAGAATTCACAATGAAATATCAATCATGTAGCAAATAGACAATGGTAACGGTAACATGAAGCTAGATTTGAGGAAATAGTTATTGAAAAGCAAGTAAGGATAAAATTCATGATAATGTGAGATCGAACTAGGATTAGGACTCCGGAGGAGGTAGTGGAGGAACCAAGGCATAGAAGTGGGCGTATAAGGCATTCTGCTGAGCTTGCATGTCTGTCTCTTGTGCTTGAATAGCATCCTGTTGAGTTCGAATGGCTTCCTGCTGCACTTGCAACTCTCGAAGCATCCATCCAAGCCCATGGACAGAAGATGTAAGACAGTCAATATGACCATTGAGAGACTGTAGTGATCCTTGGTAAATACGAAATCATGGGACGAAGAATGAGCATTAGGAGCATCTTGAGGAGGGTGTGGAGCTTGCGGTATATCAGTATCGCCATCCTCATCACCTTCAAAAGGTAGAGTCGATGGACCCAAGGTGGGGTCGAGCCCTTTCGTATGTGCCACCGATTGACCATGTTCTGTTACTTTTTTCATTTGTTTAAGGTTTGAATGTTGATGGTGTCGGTGGGTTTAAGTGGGACATATGTTTCATCATCTAATGTGATGTGAAAGTGTTTGAATTTTTTTGTGAGAAGCATGTCATATTGTAAATGCTTAACATTTCGTGATGAATGCACAAGCTTAATGAGTTTTAATGCATTGGTTGGAAAATCAAGTTTCCTACCGACAAGAAAGGAATCGAGAAGGAAGAGATCAAATGAACTCACTTCATCTCGATAACCTTTTCGGGGTAGGATAACATTTACAATTATGTTTTGTAGAACCTTGATGGAAGAGACAATTGATGTGCACTAACTTTGGTGATATTTTCAAAAAAAATCCCGATGACTAGGCGACAAGCTTTGGTAGGGTCATAGTCGTCGAACGTGGGATGTGTCTTGTGGCGAAGAATTTGCGTTTCACACAATTCAAGTTCCAAAATGTCAAGAATGAGTGCTTTGGTTATAATGACACGTTTATTTTTTACTAAGCATGAAATGTCATTGGAACGTGAAATCGACATGTTTTGATAAAACTCTTTCGTGAGTCGGGGGTATGCATGCTTGTCCATTGTGGCAATTAATTCCATCCCATATTTTCAAAGAGCTCATCAATATGAAATGTGGGAGCTTGAATAGTAAAATCCACAAAATTAACATTCTTACCTATTAAAAGGGATGATTTTTCTAATGGGTTGGCCGACACCTCGGGTTCCAAATCGAATTCATCGGATGAAGAAGGTGAAGTGTGCATCATCGTGATTTTGAGCCTTTTCCCGTCCTTCTAGAGCTTGCCATGGGTGAAAATCGAAGGGGTGTGTGTTTGTGGAAAGTCTAGGGTTCGAAAATTTGGGTGAAAATGGATTTTGAAGATGAAAAGTGAAATTTGTGAAAAATAGAGATGTAAAAGTGATGAGTTTTGTGAAATGAAGGTGTAATTGATGTTTTGAGGTGAGAAATTGAGTTATGGAGAAGAGATTTAGGGAGAGGAATGAAGTAAAATGGTGGAGAAATGAGGTTGTTGCTTGATTTGAAAACTGCCCGGATGCTGAACCGGACATCCGATTCAACCATCCGGACATCCGGACGTCCGGTTCCTCATCCGAATGTTCCTTTTTTTTTAATATGATGCGCATAAAAAATAGACACGTATAAGAGCATATAATTTCAATCATATATTTCATTTTCATCAATTATGTCTAAACATCTTCTAAGATGTTAGAATCGATTATGAGCTAGAGGTTTTGTGAGTATATCGGCCAATTGATTTTCCGTGTTTATAAATTCTAGCACAATATCACCCTTTTGAGCATGGTCTCTAAGTAAGTGATGTCGAATTTCAATATGTTTCATTCTAGAGAGCAAAATAGGATTTTTAGATAAGTTAATTGCACTAGTGTTATCACACATGATAGGTGTATGGTCAAAAGATAAGTGATAATCATTAAGAGTTTGTTTCATCTATAGAACTTGTGCACAACAACTAGCGGTCGAGATATATTCAGCTTTGGCGGTAGATAAGGCAACAGAGTTTTGTTTCTTGCTAAACCATGATAAAAGTGCAAAGCCTAGAGAGTGATATGTTCCGCTAGTACTTTTACGATCAATTGTGCATCCCGCCCAATCGACATTCGAATAGCTAAGTAGATCAATGTGAATGCCCTTAGGATACTAAAGTCCTAAAGTTCTAGTGCCACTTAGATATCGAAATATTCATTTTACGGCCTTAAGATGTGATTCTTTAGGATTCGATTGAAATCTAGCACATAAACATACACTGAACATAATATCGGGTATACTTGCGGTTAAGTAAAGAAGGGATCCGATCATACCTCGATATTTTGTTATATCAACAGACTTACCTTGTTCGTCCTTGTCCAATTTTATAGATGTACTCATGGGGGTGTCCATTGGCTTCAAATCATCCATGTCAAACTTTTTGAACACGTCTAATATGTACTTATTTTGATTGATGAAGATTTCATCACAAGTTTGTTTAATTTGGACACAATGGAAGAATTTAAGTTCTCTCATCGTACTCATCTCAAATTTCATGCTCATGCACTTAAAAAATTCTTCACATAGACAAATATTAGTGGCACCAAATATAATATCATTAACATAAATTTGAACAATGATCATGCCATTTTTGTGATTTTTAACAAAAAGAGTGGTGTCCACTTTTCCAATTGAAAAACCATTTAAAATAAGAAACTTGTTTAATCGTTCGTACCAAGCTCTAGGAGCTTGTTTTAGACCATAGAGAGCTTTACGAAGTTTGAAAATATAGTCCGAATATTTATGATCTTTAAAATGGGGAGGTTGTTCACCAAAAACTTCTTCTTAAACAAAGTCATTTAGAAATGTACTTTTAACATTCATTTGATAAAGAGTGAAATTTTTATGACAAACAAAAGTAAGAAGCATGCGAATGGATTCTAATCTAGCAACCCATGTAAAATTTTCCTCATAATCGATGCATTCTTCTTGATTGTAACTTTGGACCGCCAATCTAGTCTTGTTACGCACAATTATTCCATTTTCATCCAATTTATTTCTAAAAACCCATTTTGTATTAATTACGGTTTTATTATTTGGTCTAGCAACAAAATCCCGAACATGATTTCTTTCAAATTGATTTAGTTTTTCTTGTATTTCTAGTATCCAAAATTTATCAAACTCAACTTCTTTAAAGTTTATAGGTTCAATTTGTGAAATGAATGCACAACTACCAAAATGATTTTTAAGAGAGATTCTAGTAGTGATACATTTTGATGAATCGCCTATATATATTTCTTTGGATGAGATGGAACAACTTCCATTCCTTTAGTAGCGATGGATCATCTTGAACCTTAGTTGACTCTTCTTTACTTTCTTGAGCATTTGGCTCCTTCGTTTGTTTTTCGTTAGGTACTTTTTGTTTTGATCTTGAATGTTCATTTGTTCGAATGGAGCTTCCAAACCTACATCATCATCAAGAACTTTCTCGCAACCAAGTGAGTTAGTTTCATCAAATATGACATGCATTGATTTTTCAACGACTAGAGTTCTTTTGTTAAAAACTCTAATATCAGACTTTGAATCGAACTTTCCCAAATTATCTTTTGTATTTAAAATAAAGCATTTGCAACCAAAAATTTTAAAGTAACTAATATTGGGAAGTCTATTTTTCCAAAACTCGTAGGGAGTTTTAGTTTTCTTGCAACTAATCAAAAATCTATTCACAATGTAACAAGCGGTATTAATGACGTAGGCCCAAAAGTATTTTGGTAAAGTATTCTCGTTAAACATGGTTCTAGCCATTTCTTATAATGTACGATTCTTTATCTCTACTACACCATTTAGTTGAGGAGTTCTAAGAGTCGAAAAATTGTGTTCATATCTTTTGTCGTTACAAAAGTCATTGAAGGCAAGATTNTAATGACGTAGGCCCAAAAGTATTTTGGTAAAGTATTCTCGTTAAACATGGTTCTAGCCATTTCTTATAATGTACGATTCTTCCTTTCTACTACACCATTTTGTTGAGGAGTTCTAAGAGCCGAGAAATTATGTTCATATCCATTTTCATTGCAAAAATTATCAAGCGCAACATTGTCGAATTCTCTACCATGGTCACTTCTAATGGTTGTAATAGTATAATATTTTTCGTTTTGAACTTTCTTACAAAAATGCTTAAAGGCTTTTAGAGCTTCTTCTTTTAAATCTAAAAATATGACCCAAGTAAATCTAGAAAAATTATCAACAATTACAAAAGTATAATGTTTACCGCCCAAGCTAGCGACCCTAGATGGTCCAAAAAGATCCATATGAAGAAGTTGCAGTAATTTTGTAGTTGAAGGGTATACTTTAGGTTTAAATAAGCTTTTTACTTATTCACCAAATCGACATGCATCACGAATTTTATCTTTTTCGAACTTTAAGTTTGCCAATCCTTTGAGAAAACAATTTTTGGAAATTTTTGATAGAAGGTTCATGTAACATGACCCAATCTTCTATGCAATAACCAAGTATCTTCTTTCAAACTCAAAAGGCATTTTTCATTATTATCAAATTCGATATTTATGATATAAACATATTTACTACAGCTTCTTATGAATATCACTTCTTTTGATGTAGCATCCTTAATAAGGCATGTGGAAAAATCGAATTTAATATGATAGCCTTTATCTCCAAATTGACTAATACTAAGTAAATTATGTTTAAGGTTATCTACCAC
>CAIGRS010002705.1:0-11109 GCA_903798395.1 Fraxinus floribunda
AAATTGGTTTTCACAATATATCTTCTGATTAGAGTGTTAGGATGAAAGCCTCTAATTGTATTATAAAACTGGAATAATTGATGTGATTGATCCGATCCGATTGAAAGAATTCCGAGCTTCACCGCCTCAAATTATTGATTTTAATTTTATATTTCAAACATTGAATTTCACTATACATTGAAGAGATTAATTCATCACTTTTTGATCCTTTGAGCATTTTTTCATCTCCCTGTGGATACGACACCTCAAAGCTGCACTACAACTACCGCGTTATTCTTTGGGCGTAATCATCAATCTACATTACAGATACACGGTTTAAATAGAGGTAAAGGCACGTTTCAAATAGGAGCAGGTTCATTCGAGTTTGTTTGATGCACAAACTACATATTTAAAAGAACAATTCATCACTTTCTTGATCCTTTGAGCACTTTCCATCTCCCTGTGGATACGACACCCCAAAGCTGCACTACAACTACCGCGCTATTCTTTGGGCGTAATCAGGTGCCTAGGCAAGGATGAAGCCTTGCACAGTCGAGATGCTTATGCAAGGATGAGGTCTTGCACATCCGAGGTGCCTATGCAAGGGTGAGGCCTTTGTATGGCTGAAGTGAGGCCTTTGCATTCCTCAAATATAACCCATTTTTCAGAGATCTTTCAATAGTCTCTTCATCAATGACCTTCCTTTTAGAGGGCTTTCTTATTCAAGTCCACTTCTTTAGTGGCCTTTCACTTTCCAAGATGATGCTTCTCATGTTAGTAGCCATTTGAGCCATCTAGGCAGTTCTCGCAACAGTTCTTCCGCCCTTACGACATCGATGATGGCGCCTTTGGTGTCGACATTATTCCGAATGATCTCTTCTTCAGAGATCTTCCTTACCCTAATTAGATTCACTTCTTTATTGTTGGAACTCATTAGTTTGGAGTTGCAAATTCTCTTCTTCCAAATAGTATAGACTTAATTTACAGCTTCTACTTGTTCTTTCTTCAAGAACAAATCCCTTTTTCAAGGGGAATATCAACCAAATATTCCAATAAGCTTTTTCTTTCGTGGGGATACTCGTGGTTATAGTAACTTTTCCACATACGGCGCCAAAGTTATTTTACCGGCTCAATTATTTATAACAAATTGGATCGGATTGTTATCAGCTCGGATTGACCTATATCCATATTTGATTCATTTAGTTAACAGATTATCGGATTCAGATCTTGATCGGGTTATAGACTGAGACCCTAAATCCATCTTCCATTAATTTCGTTAGTTTCAGATTGAATTCGGGTCTAAATCCAATCTATTGACTGTCCTAGCGTACTGTTAGTCACTTGTGGCCATTTCTGGTGGGGGTGAAAGTGGCTACGAGTACTCCGACGGTCAAATCAGTATTTTAGTTGACCGAAAAGTGGTGCCCGGCGATGAAGAGGTGACCGGGACGTAGTTGAGAAACAGTGTAAATATAAGGAGAGGTTTTTTAAGAAGACTAGCCTCCAAAGATTAGAATGAAACCCCCTTCCGTTATAATGTGGGGGTATTTATACTAGAGGAAGAGGAGAACCGTCAGATGGGAGGACACGCGACTTCAGATCCCGAACGGGCTATCCTCTCATGGGCATCAATCTGTCAATCTATAGGTTGGCGAGCATAAAATGATTTCTGACATGGCAGTTGAGTTGACCGTTTGTAGCCTATCATACGTCTCATCAATCAATCGGGGACTTAACTAGAGAGATCTCATAAAAGATCGTAGTAGAGGTGTGACGAGGTGTATTGTGAAGTGTAATGAATGCGAAGTGCGGGTCTTTGCATCCACCGTGAACGGCAGATAAGCTCGGCTCTTCTACTAAGTGGGGCAACATCGTTTCAATTCGACACAGTGGAATTGGTTCGTCCGACATGAATTTAGTTCGGCTACCACATGAACAATGCCAAATCAGTTCGTCCACATGGTGGATGGACGAAGTGGAGGGCCTCCAAAAGGCCCGTAACAAATAGAGTCAGTTGACCCCACTTTCCTTTCAAGAAAATCATCCTAATTTCCTGCATCAGCCTTTTGTAATTGTACTGTTATTCTAAAGGAAACTATGACTTCCATAGAATTGAGACCGGGTAATGTTTTGCTCCGGGAATAAGGGATACAATCCTGCATCAATTATGCAGAAAAGTAGATAGGAAGTTTTGAATTGACTAGGGTGAAACTTGGTAAAAACTTGGAAAAAACAACGAAGCAGGTGTGGAGGACCAAGTATATGACTTTATATGTATTGCTTTCAGGAAAATATCAGCTTGACAATTATACTGCATCGACAAAGCTTGAAGAATCTTTTAGGTTTTAGCTTTATTTGTCTGAACTGTAATATGCCAAAAGTAGAGGGGAGAATTTTTAAGTATTAATAAACATAAAAATTCATATACGTGAGTGGGCACAGTATTACAAATTGTGAATTTTCCCACACCAGCCACTGCGTCAAGGAGAATCAAGGAGATCTGGCTTTTGGATGAGGCTTGGTCCACCTTTGGCCTTTTACATATGGCTTGAAAGAGAAAGGCTCAGTGAGGTCTTATTACGTGAAACTAACGTGAAAAGCACAGGCCTTGTTGTGTAGCTTTATTGATTATAAAGCCCAAAAAGCTCCCTTTAGAAGCAAGGATTGATAAATATTAATCAGTGTTTTTAGAATCAGATTTATTACCTTTATTTTGCAATGAATGATTACTGAGGTCATGTTATGATGTTCACAATACTACCTTCCTGCTTTTCATGCTGAAAATGGCGTTCGTATTTAATAGACAGAGGGTAATTTGTACCGCTTGATGCATGATCCATTTGTCTTAGCACTGCTTTTTAAAATATCAATTTTGCTTGTGTAATGCAAAGTTGTCTATAAGTGTCTACAGCCTATATACAAGTTGAACTTAGCCATGTGGTGTATATATTATCTAATTTATTCTCTGTTTCATGCAGAATGTATATGAAAAGAGGTATACGCCATGTTTCATTTCCTTACTGTTTTGCCTCGGTTGATTTTTGCAACCTGCCTGAATTTCTACCTTTTAGCCATTTATACTTTCTTATTATGCACTATCATCTTGTGATGTTTTTCCAGTTGTCATGTACACAGAAGAAAAATTTGCGGTTAAAAGGCTATAATATTATCATTACAAATATTTCTACACTGCAACCTTATATACGATATGTAGTTGGAAATAGGAAAAGGAATGGGTATCAGTAACATTTTAGATTTGACTCAATAAAGGATTTGCATGATCCTGATAGCGATTCACATCTCCAGCTTCACATCGCCTGCTTCTACGAAACCTGCAATAATCAGGACTTTTAGTTTCAAACTTCTATAAATTATTGTATAGAGTGTTAGTTCAAAGACATTTATGACTGAAGCATGAATTTAGGACCTGAACTAAGTTAGACCTAATTGAGATTGACTTGTCTTTGAAATGAATACCAGGATTGTGCGCTAGGAAATGGTAATTTTACGTTAAATGATTTTTCTGTTTCCTGTCTGAGCCAAATGCTTTGTGTGAACTTGTATATCTTTTGTATGAATGAGTTCAGGAATTATTGACATTTAAAAGTAAGATGGCTTAATCATTAGTTCATTTTAAGTGGAAGACAGATAAAGAAAGATACCTAATAAGCAACTTCCTCCATATAAATTGAAGAGGACCATATTACTCCCAAACGATATCATTAACTTTTTGTGGGGTTCGTTGGTCTCATTATTTTGTATAACATTACTAAGTTATCAAAAGCAGATACTAACATTTGACATGACATGTTTGCTCTGTATACCTGTAAATGGCCGAGTATTGAATGAAGTTGATTTTCCTTGATGAAACTCCATACCATAGAGATTTTGTAACTCAGGATCCCAGGTAGAATGCTGAATTTGCTGTGTTTTGAATTGTTTACAAGAATTATTGGTCAGAGGGTATAAAGTTTAATTACCTGATAATGAAAATGAAGAAATACTTACATTTAAATAGGACGACTCAAGAAGTGTCTCTGGCATTGATACCGGAGCACTGATGGTTCTCCGAAGCATTACATCCGGAGGATTTACACCCATTTCTAGACCATAACATGAAACTCCTTGTTGTACTGAGTTGAACTGAAGGTAAGAAGGATCAATGATGTCCGATGACACCCCAATTGTGGGAATTCTAGATGTACTAGCTGGAAACATCTGTAGGCATAAAATATAAGAATCACTTCAAAACATCTGTTTTAGGTATACGATGCTAGCACAATACTGAAAATTGCCTTTACCTCCTTAGTTATGAAGTTTTCGATGTCAAATTCAAGGCTTGGATTGATTGCAGCGAGTTTCATCGATAGGAACTGTCACAATGATAGATTCTTTAAAGTTTGTGCAGATGCACAAATATATGGAAAAATATGATCATTGATAGTCGTACCTCTACTTGTCTTTGAAGAGATTGAACGTAGTTGATGATTTCGTCAAGCATTCCAGCTTTGCCAGTGATCTTATTGCACCCAGGTACGAGACCTTGCAGGTACTTCATCCTCTCACTAATTTTTTCCCTCCTTACCTGCACAGTTTACTTCATTTACTGATTAGAATGCACAATAAGTAAATATAAAATACTCTCAAAACATAGAAGTTGAAGTTGAACTTACTCTTTCTGCCAAGCTGTGGCTGTCAGTGGCTTGCCCACGTCGCGCTCGGACATGGATGTAATCGGGCTTTGGAATCTGAGAGAGCTTTGAATTCCCCTTCGAATTATCGGCCGAAGTTTCTTTATTGTTGTTGTTTTTTATATTACTAGTGGTGGTGGTGCTCTTGCTGTTGCTATTTTGCTCTGTGATCTTTGAATCCTCCTCTTCTGCACATCCCTTAGCCTTTTTCTCTCTGTTTTGTTTTTCTGCAACAACCTGATTATGTTCCAAAAGTTTTTTATTACGCACCTATTTCCAATTATGTAGCTATAAAAGTTTAATGATAGAAATTACAGTAAGCAATTAAAAAAGAGAAAATTATGGGATATGCACCTTAAGGTCCCTAGACTTATAGGACTTCCTCTTCTTGAAAGTCTCTCTTCCAGCTACAGAGCCCAACTTTTCCGGCAGGACCACCTCCTTTCCTTTGTTGGCAACTACTGTCGCCTCTGACATTGCTGCTGCCACTGCTGGTGGGCAGCTGACGGTTCTTGGAATCGCATAATTCATTTCAAACTCAGACCCATTCCCATATACACAACTAGCATAATTGAGATTATTCTCAGCTCTACTAAACTCATTCCTTCCATCTTCTATACCCGGATCCGGTTTCATCGCCTGAGCCACGAGTTCTCCAATTCCTCGATCACTCTCAACCAAACCTTGAAAGTGTTCATCTTGCACAGAAGGTACAGAAAACACACTCAACTGGTAATCCTCATTCAGATGAGTGACTGATTGTTGTTGCCACTTCATATTCATCCGTTGTCTCTCGAGTACGCACATTTCCATACCAACAGCATCATTGTTTCCGGCGGATATATTTGCCGGAATAGTGAGGCACTGTATCATCTCTGGTAATGCCCCTCTATTCATTAGCAAAGACTTTTTCAAAAGAATGATCAAAAGTTCAAAACCACTTCAAATAAGTGAAAAATATGCTTTAACAAAAGTGATAGCAAGGTAGTTTTGTACTAGCAAGATTAGGTAGCTTTCTGCACTTTTAGCGGCCTGACCTGTGTCCTCTCAAACCAACATGCAACCTAGTGTAATCTGCACATGGAGGTTAGTGAGTATGAAATGTGGGGTATGTATAAATGGAGAAAAAACTGGCCGGCTTTGGGTCTGAAAATGACTGCTGCCGTAATCGGGTGGAATAAATAAGAGAGATATAGAGGTAGGGAAAAAAGAAAGAGAGGGAACCTGGGGCAGAGAGCCATCGGATGTAACCATAACCGGAGGCCATGGTGCGTGGACCCACGTTGACATGACTAGCCACGTGGGCATGTTTTAGGAGCCACATTCAAGTCCCTATTCACTATTGGCCTTCACTCATAAATAATTGAGCTTTCTTCTCAAATTGATTTTTGGATTATTTTGAATTTTTGACTTATTTCTTCGAAGCAGAACCTAATATTTTTTTAAGGATTAATAACAGAAAATTCACGTAAACATTTCCACATACGATATACCTCTATCTAATGGAATTCGCAAAAAAAATCTCCTATTTGAAACATTTTGTATGAAAAACCCCCCCTACCGTCAATATTTGTTAGATATTCCGTTAATAAAGTAAAAAATGTCAAAAAATTTTAAAAAAAAATGTAATTTCAGTGCCTAAACTTTTTATTTTTTTACATATTAAATCTAGATTTTTTATATGTATCCCTTACGATCTCAAATCTTTAAAACTTTAATTTCCATCCCACCTTACCCTACAGTCCTACTTCGTCTTCTTCCCTTGAGGCTCCACTTAAAATGAACTGTCTAACTCATATGAAATTAAAAAATGCTTTATGCAAATTAACTCCAAAATCTCTCCCTAACCTCCCCACCCTCCTAAACCCAAAATACCAAAACCACAGCCAAGCCATCACCGTCGCCTACAGTGGCCATCGCCACTCGCCTCTATCTCACTTCTGGAATATGAATAAACATTTTGGGCGAAACCAATGCCTCATAATCATTGAATGCCCTCGTTTCTTGTTGGTTAATTTTTGGGGATTGCTCTACTTGTACTCTATTATATTTGGTTTCATCAAAATTGTGTTTGTTCTTGAAGTTTATGGATAATGGAAATTGGAAAGTAAAGGCACATCTTTCTGGGTAGCGCTGGGTAAATTAGGGAGTTTTGATTCTTTACATGAGTGGCTTTACGTGAAATATTATTTTATTAGAAAATATGTGATTACATATGAAAAAAACATTAAAATTTTAATGGAGCGAAAACATGGACTAAGTCGTTAAACATATTTCATGTCGATATGGAACCGTTAAGACCAACTAGTCATAAATATAATGTAAAAATAGGAGTGTTCGGTACCTTAAAGTTAGAGAAATACTTAGAAAGTAAGTGTCAGAATTTCACGCTCTTATGGAGAACGTTCCCACCACGCTTTCTATCTGGCTTACTACATAGATTGTGTCTGCAATTCGCTTTGGATCGAGTAAGCATGTTAATCAGAAAATACAAATCTTAGCTGAAAATTGTGCAGATATTAAGGGCTTGTCGGTCTTACTAAAAATAAAATAAATAAAACCCTTTTATCTGCACTTTTATGGAACTAACTTTCTTATTGAAGTTCCCAACTTTCCCTTAAAAATTGCTGAAAAAAAAAATAACTAAAAAACGGGGTTTTAGTTTATATGACAACGATAGTGGACCACAAGGTGCACATAGTCTACACAATCCTTTTCAGGCGACAAACACGATCCAGCGAAGATTTTATTTCATTTTCATACTATAATATTTCTTTCTTCGTTAAGTTTTATTGGCCTAAGTGCCCTATTATTGTTTGATTGTATGAGTAAAATATCTGATTTTCTTAGTCAACATAGGTGTATTTGCGATTAATATCATCATCTTACATTCTTTGATGCTACGATTCAATGTAATATAAAATAACCAATTTTCACTGGTAAAAAGAGATAATAAATACAAGGCATGTTTGGGTCAGATTAAAATCTGATTTTAATCTAAGTCAAAGTTAAACAATTAATATCATCTACAGTTCCACAGCTTTTCAACCACACATTTCAAATTTTTTTTATCACAATCCACTAAAAATCTGATTTTAATCCACTCAAAACACTCTAATAGGGATAGACATCTCGAAAACCATATAATTCTTTGATGCTATGATTTAAAGAGAATATTCCACGTAAAATAGATGATAGTCAATTTCGGTAAGCTTGTCGTTAATATGATTGGGAAACGTGATGTCTTGTTATGGCTATTAAGTTGACCACAAAGTTGCAAAATATTTATGTTAGATAGGATAATGACATTACTTAGTAATCATAATATGATATTATATATCTTAACTGCCGCAGTTTGATTTTTGTTTCATCCTAAGTATGGTAGGTTTAATGATTTGACAATCAATGTCAAAGATACATAACAAGTGGGATAAATTAATGAAATTCTTGAAAATTTGTCACATCTCAAAATTGTATTCTTGCCCTAGCTAGCTAGTTGTCCTAATTTCCTTGGAATCAATATTTTTATTACTTGAAAATGCTAATAGTAATAGTGCCTTGCAGTTTAGGTCATTTCTATGTTGCAAGTTAGGGACTTGACATTACCCAATCTTATCAGAGAAGAGTTTGGGGTACAGGTTTTTGGCAATTTTTTATTATCATGGGTCCCGCATGAGGCTCATCCGTGTGAGTATAGGTAAAACATATGTAAAATTTTGTTCTGTACATTCTTCTTATCGTGGCTTACTTGAATAACGAAATTAATGCATTTAAATCAGTTGAGAGCAGGGATACCAAAGATAGTATGGTGGAACCAGTACAGAGAAGATGATGGCAACTCCCATTATCCCCGGCCCGGCCCCCTCAACCTTATCTGCGAATATATATATAGGAGTGGGGTGAACCAATAGCCCCTGTGCCAAAATCAAACCGAATGGGGTCTGTCTTTATCTCAATGCTTCTATCACTTTCTGATGTCTAGTAATTCAAAAGAAAATTAACTATTCATGCAGTGCCACCATTTTTCTTTTGAGTTTTCTTTCTCAGCTCATATTCAATGTCATGACGTTTCTACTCATTGTACCCGATAGTTTATTTTCTTAGTCGTTTACTTTACCGTTAATAATTTGATAGAAAATATTACATTCTTATATATAATTTAAAGTAATTAACGAGTGGAGGCTTTTCGGGAAATTTTCAAACGAGCAATTTCAACGAAATCTTTTGATTTCTTATTTTACTATTGATCAACTCTATGTATTCGACTATCCTCAAGAGTACATTGAGCCCCTGTTTGACACTTATTCTCATTTTTTTTTCTCTTTCTTCATTTCAATCACACATTCTTCCAATAAAATAATATTACACACAGATTTAAAAAATTTCGTAATTTTTTCACCACATATTCTTTCATCAATCACTATTCCAAAAATTGTATTCTCCGAAAAATGACTATCAAACACCCTCTGAATTCCGAAGTGAGGGAACTTGTAAGAATGAACTCTTGGCGTTTGAGAAGAGTCATATTTTTAGTAGTCTATTATATAAGGCTGACAGCTCTGAGTTATTATTAGCTAAATAGGAGGAGAGAAAAAAAAAACTAGAATACAAATTTGATAATGTTTAGTAGTTTATTGAATATGTCCTCTCAAAACCCTATCCTGAATGGGATGAAATGGAGGCAACAAATAGTAATAAAGAGGAGGTGATAGGGGGCCAATGAATCCTACCATTTAGCACCAGATCCAAAGTTTCAAGGAAGTATCTACTCGTAACTCGTGCGAGTATACCTCAATCACGTGTTTAGAATTATTTATGAGTCGTGCTATTTGTCCCCGAATTTAATCACATGTTTAGAATTATTTATGAGCCGTGCTATTTGTCTCGGGATTAAATCCCGGGTCAAACCAGGGGCGCCACTTGACCCGGGATTTAATCCCAGGATAAGGAGATTTTTCCTTGATTTATATAGTGTAATTTTTTTTTTTTTTTTTATGGATCGTTTTAAAGTTTGTCAAACAAAGTGAAATTACGAAGAAGAACACAAGTAGAGCAAAGAAATGCATCTCTCCAAGGTGCAGGTTGCCAATGTTTTAGGTAGGCAACTAAGATTTTATCTGGTCGATTTTCCTTTTTTGTTTTTTTTGTGTGTGTGTGTGTTAATATATATTTAATTGTTTTAAGCGAGGTTCGTTTGAAGAATTTATTTTTTTTTTAAAGTTATTGAACTCCATTTACAATTTTTTTTCCTTGTTTTTTGTTGTTTTTTCATTTTCTTTTATTTTTATTTATTTAAATAGATAGGCAAATCTGTCATTTAGCCTAAACTTCATTTTTTTCTCACACGCATTTTCAATCATAAAATTCATTAGCTTTTTGTGAAAGTCTAAATAAAGTATGGTCTTTAAGTAAACCAAATAAGGGTTTAATAGTCAGATTAACAAATTAATTTGCTACATAATTAAAAGATTGAGAATTTACCCCCTGTTTGGAACACATTAAAATTATTTATTTTTATTTTTCTACTTATTTTCAACCACGTATTCTTCAATAAAATAATATTTTACATCACGTCAATAACTTTTCCTTCTTTTTCAATCACATATTTTTCATCAATCTACTATTTCAGAATACATTATTCCAAAATAATATGGCTAAATCACACCCTTAATTCATCATTCTAAGAAGAGCTTGGGATAAATTTTTACATTTCGTAAAAATTGAGAACGAAATGTGAAGATTTTCCATAATCGTATCGCACATTGTTAGACTAAGGTTTAGTTTGTAATTTGTTAACCAATTAACACAATTTCTTTACAAGTTTGTTTTAAGGGTGAGTTTATACAATAAAATTAATTACGAAATTTCATGATAGCATTTAAACAGCAATTGAAATTTTGAACTACCACTACTATCATTACAAATTTATTTTATTCATATTCNTGTTAGACTAAGGTTTAGTTTGTAATTTGTTAACCAATTAACACAATTTCTTTACAAGTTTGTTTTAAGGGTGAGTTTATACAATAAAATTAATTACGAAATTTCATGATAGCATTTAAACAGCAATTGAAATTTTGAACTACCACTACTATCATTACAAATTTATTTTATTCATATTCCGTACATATTTATTAAATGAAAAATGAAGAAAAAATGGGAATCCCTGGGGACTGAAATTGTGTCTTTTAATTCAAGTTGCTGCTTTGTATGATGATATCCAATCATGCAAGTGACTGCAGTCTAAAATCTATGAGCTGGTTCAAACCAGCCAAATCTTTGCTGGTTTTTTCACTTATTGAGTAATGCTATTTATGATAATAAAATATCGGTGATATAACAAAATTTTTTTTTTTTTTTATAACCGTGAATGTTCGAACCAACTTGCGCGCACATCTATTAATCACACAGGGCCCTGAAGTTAAGGGCGGATACTCAC
>CAIGRS010002724.1:0-27738 GCA_903798395.1 Fraxinus floribunda
CCATTTTTGAAAGTGACGGATAGTTGAGTGACCGTTTATGAAAGTTTCGAACTTCAGTGACCATTTTGAAATTTTTCTGTAACTTCAATGACCATTTGCGAAATTAACCCAATAAGTAAAAACAAACGAAAGATCTTCGGGATACAAATTGTGCTAATTTTATTTTTTAATATGTTAAATATTAATAACCATTTATCTGTATTATTCAAAGTACTAATTTTATTTATAAATAATATTCCTAATCATGACGAAAGTTGTCTTCACGGTAAATACAAAATTTCTCCAACTTTCTATCAATAATTCTGAAAAAAATAATAAATTGAAGATTGTTTGTAAACTTACTGATAGTTGTACACAATGAAATTGAAAGATTTATAGGAGGATGGATGGTAGAAAATTAGCAAATTCGAACACACAAATCCATATGGTTGTCGGTTGATGGATCACATCTTTTTGTGTGACTAAATAGACAAAATAAGAAGACGAAGATGTTTTGCATAATAAAAGATTTGATTTGAGAGTTCAAATATCCAAAAATGATAGGATAAAAATGAGTTGTACTGTGAAAACAAATGATTTGAGGCAATAGCGATTATTTCTCCAACAAATTTCCCTCTTAATCGTTTTCACAGGCAACCTGCTCTTCCCGTTCCCTTTGCTGGGAAGGAATCCAAAGAAACACAAATACATGGAAGGATATAAAAAGCAGCAAAAAAAACATGCTTTCCATTTTCTCTTCTACTATTTACGTCAAGAGCATAATTGATTAGCATTTTTCCTTTTCTGAGCGCCAAAAATTCTACCAATTTCGGGTATTGTTCTCTCTGCGAGGCTCTGTATATCGAGCCATCTATTGGGAACCCATTTTCTTTAAAAGGGCAATCGCGGAGAGAAGTTAAAAAAAAAAAGCAAAGAAAATGGCAGAGATTCGTAAGGTTTCTTTTGGTGTCATTGCAAGTTTTGTTCTTGTTTTTGCAATCTTTTTGCCCGCCGTTCAGGGCCATGGCCACGAGGGTTTGGCCCCCGCTCCTGCTCCTACAAGTGATGGTGAGATTTTCCCTCTTTTTTTTTAATTATTTATGTTGTTTGTTGATTAAAGGTCTTGGATTTGATGTTCGTTATTTAATTGCTTTCGCTTGAAGATGTTTTTCCTTCGTTTCGCTAAAATGCTGGAAATGTGTGATTTCTTTGTTTTTGTTTGGATGGGTAGTAATTTATTTTTTGTCCCAAGAAGAAGAAGATTGTATGTATAGCATAATCTTAAGTTTACTGCAATGATATTTGGGTAATTCTGATTTATTGGTTTTTCATGGAAATCGGTAATTCGTGAACATTGACCTGTATATTTAGGCTGGTATTTTCGCATAATTGACTATTGGTATAAAGTAATTGAATCATCTGCTTGAAAATTGGGATAATAATTTCTAAAATCTCGAAAGGATTAAATTGTTACTAGAACTTGGTTAGACCTCAGAGTTTCGAACTCCTCTCATAGGAGAGGGTGCCCCCCTTAAGAGGGGCGCTATGAGACTAATAAGTAGTCGATAAATGTATTACCTTTTTGCTTTTTGGAATCTTGTGACATTTCTTGGTATTACTCTATGTCTAAATTATTAGAATAACCTACCTGTATATTGATTTAACATATCTATATCGTCGATGATTTATAAGCTCATTAATGAGCCGTATATGTATTCAACTCTTTGTGCAAATTCACTTCAAGTATACAACACAAGCATTTCTTCCCTATAGCAAATTTACCACTGGAGCCGGACCTTGATCTCAATATCTTTATATGATCTCAAATTTCACCCTTAACCCCTCCGAATGAGACTCGAACCTAGCTCCGTGACTTTGTAAGTCTTTGCTCTTACCACTTGAGCAAGACCTTGATCTCAAAGTCTTTATATGATGCTATATCAGAAACGTATGCATATTTGATTACCCTTTGTTCTCTTGTATATAAAAGGCCTGACTAGTAGCTTTTACTTTTATCTGTTACTAGAATTGAAACATTTTGTAAAGCCATTTTGTTTTGCTCCAGTTTTTGGGCACTCATTTCTTTGTTACATGTCTCAAGTTTTGCGTAAATATGGTTTGGATGTCTATTTTAGACGTTTCAATTAATGAAAAAAGTATATGGAGGCTTTTAAAAATCAAAATTTTTTATTCAAGATTAATTATAAATCAATTTCCTTGTTGCTAGCTATGCTTGGGAAGCATAGACATTTCCAATAATTTTCCATGCAATGCGCCAACATTTTTTTACTTGGGAGAAATTTCGATGAAACATGGTAGCTTCCTGTGAACTATTAGAGTATGCTCGGTGCACAATTCTATACAGTAATGTACAGTTTAATAGATGAGATTTTAACTTCTTTTGGTTCTTTAATACTGTTTTCTATTGTCCATTCGTATAACGTGACATAAATGTCCTCGAAAAGTATTTGTAAGCTATTCTAAATGGAAATCTTTTGATCTCTTTTCTCTTTCTGATTTGATGATACTAACAGGTACGTTGTGTATGGGATGCATTTAACATAATTTAAGGTTGAATAAATGAAGTAATTACACTCGAATTTCTTTCCTCTGTGTCTTGAATGGTTTCCAGGTACTACAATTGACCAAGGGATTGCATGTGGTCTGATGTTGTTGGCACTGGTGCTCACATACCTCATCCACACCTTTGATGCTCCATTGAACATCTGAGATATAATTGAGGATGAGTTAGTAAATTTATGCTTAGGTTTCATTCGTAGACTAAAAAACGAGTTATGATGTGAATTATGTACTCTATCTAAAGACTTTCTTAATGCTGGTGTGCTAAGGATGAGATTTTCTACCTCCAACTCTGAATATATTGTTTCATTGCTAGTATTGTTAAATTTATAATATCTTTGGCTTCTTTTTTCTTGGGTTTTTGGGTTGTTGATATCCATAAAGGCTTCCAGACTTTCTGAGATGTGAGGGAATGTTTCACCAAATAATCTAATCAACCAAGTTGCATCCTTTTTCCCAATTGAAACTTGTGACGTATAGACATTTAATTGTCTTCCTTTTTTTCTTGTTGCGAACTTTCTTATTGTCATGGTGAAAAGGAAGTGATGCTCCAAAGAACAATTTTTGTATGCAAGGAATGACGTTTTTTGTATTGAATCCATTTATGATATATTTGCTAAGGTGTTTTGGACTCGCATTTCAATTGAATATCACTTCATCATTCTTTTTACCCTTTTGGCATTAAATTCCTTGCCTCATTTCCCAAACAAAATCTACAGAAATGCTGCTGGCTACTTGTTCCAATTCTCACCATAGAATTCCGGCACCCCACCTATGGCCTATGGGTCTTATGTGAGGCGAGCCGCGGGCATGAGCCAAACAACAATTTGGCCATGTGAGCTGCTCATCAGCTTATGTTCGTGCTAGCTTGCCCACGGCTCGCCAAATGAAGAAAATATAAAATTTTAATTTTAAAAAATAAAAAACATGGCAAGTCATGAGCGGAGGGGCAAGCTCGTGGGTGAGTCAAATCGAGCCGTATTTAACAAGCTGAGCGATCCTACACCATGGGATATTGAAATGGAATATTGGTTCTCAATCCATTGTTCGATTCCACAACTTAGAGAGAGATAGCGAACTCATTTAGTCGCAACAAAAGAAAAGGTTAAGTTTCCATTAGAGAAGTATCATAATGTTTTTACATGTGTTAATCGATTCCAAACTTATATATGTAATATAATTTCTTCAAAATTCAATGTCGAATAGCTTAAAAATTCCATTAAAAGTTCAAGGAATCAACTTGCAGCTTTTGTCTTTTTGAGGAATTGCGTGTTTGCAGATAAGTCAATGGCTAGCATCTCAATGATGAGTCCGAACTAAACCGAACTATGAACCAATGATTTTTTTTATATATATAATGGATTCAAATAGTTTTTTTAAGATATGGAACCAAATCGAACCGAATCGTTCGATTCTGGTTGGGTTTGGTTCAGTTGGATTCTAGTTTCATTTTTAAAATTTTTTAGTTAGTAATATATATCTAAATAAAAAAATAAATATCAAGGATTCAACAAGTTCAACTTATTAATCATAAAAGTTCAAACTAACAAACAAAATATAGAGCGTGTTCGATATGACTTAAAATCCAATTAAAATTGAAAATATAGTCATTATTAGGTCCCACTCGTCTAATAAAAATCAACAATAACGACTAATTTTTCAATTTTAATTCGATTTTAATATCTACCGTACACGCTTAGTCATAATTTGAATACACAAATCGTTTTTTATTCCCATACAAAAGATTGTTTAATAAGTAAAAGTAATGATTCACTAAATTAATTGCAGCATTTTTGACGACACACCTCCACAACAAAGGATGAATTATGCAAAACTTTTACATCCACTTTTACATATGACCATTAACCGTTTAATACTCCATAAATGTTTATTGGATTTTCCTCTATTTGTGAAGAACAGAGATAATTCATCAAACAATGAAAATTAAAATTAAAAGCTTTTTAAGTGACTGACTAATTTTAGTTCTATCTTAATGAAATACGGTGCTAGCGTGCTATGACATTGTTTAAATTGAAAAGGAGCGAAGGAGAAATGATTCAAATGAATACAAAATTAGATTTTTTATTTTTATTTTTTTAAAGAACCCAATCGAAGGTTTGGTTTGGTATGGACATTTTGTCCATCCCTAACACCAACAGCCTCAAAATCGAAAGTTGTGATGAAAATGCAAAATCTCAAGTAAAACTTTCTGCAATTGTCTTTTAGACCTTCAAAGAGGATGCAAACAATTTTAAAGCGAGAAGAAACTGAACTTGACTATATGCATCAATGAAAAATAATCAACAATATCGTAGCAAACTGGTTGCTCCACGTAAATACAAGGTGAAAGAAAATAACGCAGCCAACTGACCTATAGTGACAGATTAATAACTGATGCATAACCTAATCCAACTCTTCCTTAAACTAGAATCAGGTTGAGATACACTGGTTCACCAAGACGGTGAAGTAATGATAATATCCAGTACTTACTCTGTGAAAGGGAGATTTGTCTCAAACACCTGGCGACGGAGGTATAGGCGTCGAATTATCAGATGATGGCCTATTCTCAGAATCCCTCTGTCGAACATTTTCAATCATCTTGAGCACTTCTGAAATTTTTGGTCTCTGGTCAGGCACTCTTACCACACATGCCATAGCTATCTGTAACATCTCGACCAATTCTTCCTCTATATTTGGATATCTTAGCAGCTCCACATCAAAAACTTCAGCAGTCCATTCTTCTCGAACAACTGAATGGACCCATCGTACCAAATGTATAATCTCGTCACCGTTGGTAGTGTGGACAAGGGACTTACCGGTGAGGAGCTCGAGTAACATCACACCAAAGCTGTAGACATCAGACGGTTGTGTTGCTTTACGCGTGTCTGTAAGTTCTGGAGCCCGATAACCAGCAGCACGAGCAATTGTTGGAGCCAATGCACTTGTAATTGTTGATAGACAAAGATCTGATACACAACCATACTGTCGAGAATTCAGAAATATGTTTGCCGATTTGATGTTTCCATGAACAAGCTTTCCACCATTTTCTGCATGGATACGAGCAATACCCCTTGCAGCACCAATGGCAATCTTTAGTCTCGTTTCCCAGTCCAAATGAGTCCTATTTTCCCCTCCTTTTCCTGCATGTTCAGATGCAGTTCAGAAGAGAAAACCATTGCTAATAACACTAACCTTTCCGAGTAAAAACACAACAAAGTAAGCCCCGAATCTTGTGGGCCAATGTTTAAATCTGGGACAGTTCTTTATGTTTGTTGGTGCAAGTATTATAACTGAAACAGAGGATGGGGATGGACTGATACAGATATTCGACTAAGTAAAGCACATGATTCTCTATCAACAGAATAAGCTCTCAATTTAACTCGTTTTCATAAACGAAGCATGACTTGCAAAAATCAGTGCAAGATTAACATTTTATTTTAGGTGCTTTCAACCGAGTCACTACAAGTTTATTTGGATGAGTAACATAAATTACTGACAAAACCAAAGCAAGCTTAAAGAATGTCATGATAATTGAAATATCATGTAATAATTTAAATACCATGTAAAGGTTCAATCAAGGAAAAAAGAGGGTAAATTTGAATTTCAATAGATTTACTTTTTTAAAAATTTTGAACTAATTTAAAACAATCTCATTCCAATAAACAAAAGCTTAAATATTATCGAACGTGCCTAAAATTGATAAGTAGTTAATCATTTCCAGTATTAAGTATTGAATTTCTCGAACATTCCCTTAACTATGTGCTATGGCATATTCTCATAGCTTAAATGTACAATGCATGATGCCAAAAACCAAATAATAGTGATTGTTAGGCTGATGTTGCAAGACAAAGTTCATAGAGATTCCTCTGCCCCACCGAGATGCTTGATTATATTTGGATCATCAGGTTAATATAATTATCAGAGCTGGAAAGACAACATAAACAGCCTACCGCTCCGAGTGGGTTCCTAGTCATCACTTTTGGCCTAGGACTGGCCCTACCAATAACTAACAAATTAGTTACTTTAGGAAGCAGCACACAGTTATTTAGATTACTAATTAGTAGTTGAATTCAAATGTATTGTTCAAAGAACATAACAAAGTGGCAAAAAAGCATTCATCTAGTCGACCCCAAATTCATTGACAACAAGACTTTGTTTGTTGTTGCAATCGTTGTCTAAAGGCATTTATATTCAAAATTGCAGTTATGCATATAGGTATAATTTCTTGTTCAAAAGGAATTATCTCCGTAAAACATAATAATGCAAGATTTTAATGAAAAAGTCCAACCTCAAATGTCTTTTCAAGAATATGATCCTCAGAGTTAAAGCATGCTTTATAGAATAAACGATAACATGAAATTTGCATAAATCAAACAAAACATACCATGTAACATCGAAGCAACACTGCCTTGACTGAAGTAATCATAAACCATAAGCTTCTCGTCCTTTGAATAATAATAAGCCCTCAGTTCAATGACATTCTCGTGCTTTATGTTTCCAACCACCTCCATTTGCTGTTCGAACTCCCTCTTTCCAACGCTCACATCCTTCAACCTCTTCACCACCACTGTGGTCATGTCCTCGAGTATCGCCTTATAAGCAATTCCAAAAGTGCCCTTCCCTAGAACTTCAGCAGAAGCCCTTAACAAATCCTCCAAATCAAATGCAAAATTGGATCCCTCAAAGAAAACCAATCTATTATTCGCATCTTGACTCCGAGAAATTGCTTTCTCGGGCGACATGCCTCCTCTTTCCAATTTACCAGGAAAACCATCCTCTTTCTTTCTCTTAAGAAAGCAAACAAACAATAGAAAACCAAAACCAAGTAGCCCGACAAGAGAAACAGCTACAACTATTCCGAGAAAAGCCCTTTCACTCAATTTTCCTACACTCTTACTTTTAGGGTTTTCATCACGAGGAGCCAAAACAATAGGAGAACTGGAAACAGTATACTCCAACAAAGAATCATTATTACCCAAAAAAACTGATTTTGGGAACCTTTGAAGTGATTTGGGGACAGTACCATTAAGATTATTGTATGACATATTCAGAAACTGCAAATTTGACAAACGCGAATCAGGAATCTCACCAGAAAGTGAGTTGTTAGCAAGATCCAAACTAGTAAGCTGATTCAAATGCATAATCCAATACGGAATGCTGCCATTGAATCCATTATTAGACAAATTAATAACAGTCAAGTTCTTCCACACAGAGAAATCCAAAGGTAAAGGACCCTTAAAATTGTTGTACTGAAGATAAAGATAAGAAAGGTTTCTAAGGTTACCAAAATCCAAAGGAAAACTCCCATTAATACCATTGGATCTGAGGCTCAAGATCTGCAATGCTGATAAGCGGCTCAATGTATTCTCTGGTATAGGTCCGTGAAAACCAACCCCAGGTAATCTCAGTGAAATTACCCTGGAGCCATCTTCACTGCATACAACTCCAGTCCAATAATTGCACACTGGAAATTGCTCATTCCAGTTCAAAGCCCTTAAATGAGGAAGCTTTGCAGCAAAATCCAGCAATGCCTGCTTGTCATTTTCAACAAGAGTTGCAGCAGCACTGCCATGAATTTGTAACAATAATAACAAGAACCCTTCTAGGAAAAACAGGGTAAAAATTTGCAGCCTCTTCATTTCAAGAATTTTCTTTTTTTCTTGGCTCCAAAATCTTGCTAGTTTGAACTAAACAGAGAAGCTGAAAGTCCGAATAAAAAAGAAGCAAATTCCAAGAATGGCGTCTGAAAAGTAGAGTGGGATTCTGGGAAAAGGAATTAAAAAATGGAGGTCACAAGGTTTGAAATAAGGGGATTTGAGCAAAAGGGTTTATTTTAAACAAGCGTTTAGGCTTAGAACAGAAGCTATGCATCTTTTCTTTTTGTTCTATGCACTTTTTCTTTGGAGTTGAGCGTCAAAAATGAAAGAATTCTCGACAGAATTAGACGATATCAAGAATTTTTTGCAGTGTTTAGCAGTTTTCTAGAAACATGAGCAGACTTGGTGGGAAAATAAAACAAAGAAAGATCCAAGAGATTATTAATATAACTTAAAAGTAACGCCAAATAATTCATTTAATTGAACATATTAAACTCATGTTTGATACATACTAAAATTTTCTTTATCATTATTATACTCATTTTCAATCACACATTCTTCAAAAAAATAATATTTTTCATCACATCAATAACTTTTTCTTCTTTTTCAACGGCACATTCTCCATCAATCTACTATTCCAAAATATCTTCCAAGATAATGTGACTCAAACACACCCTAAGTATGATGAGCACTAGATAGCATTAGCTTTTCAAGAGCAATGCGAAATACAACTAGATCGTTAAGTTTAAATCGCATCTCTAATTACTAAACATATTGATATAAAAATATACTTCTACTGAAACTCGTACCAATTAGCTATTTATATATTTTTCCAAGAATTTAGAAAAAAAAAATGAATTTATTGTAAGAATTGAAGTTCCCAACTAGCAAAGTATATTTTGAAATAAAGTAGAATTATCCTCACAAGACAACAAGACCAGAAAAAAGTTCAGCAACTCTCTCATCTAGCTTATATTAAATATCACATAAAGTGATAATCATTTTTTGAACGATTTTAATTTTACTATAATTTAATTATTTCAATAATATCTTACTTTTTATTTTCGATATATATCTAACTCATTTAACAATTTAGCTGCCATTAATTTACATGTACATTAGACAGATTTATTTCACATGTGTGCTTTCATTAATGAATGTATGAATTTCCTATTATTAATTTTCAATTAATTAACATTAACATTCATATTCATTTAATTAATATTCATTTCTATTTATGTATTTTAGTGTTATTAATTCTAATTATAAGTCAATTAGAATTTTACATTTAACAATGCATTTCATTATTCAGTTCCATGTATGCTAATTAACATCTAATTTTACTTAATTAAAAATTAAGTAAATGATTTAACATTCATTATTACGTATGTATTCCATGATATTAGTTCTAAATTAATTAACATTTACGCATATTCAAATATTATTTTTACGGATGAGTGCATATCATATGGATAAGAAAGCTGGGACCCGAATTTATGTATTTTCGTATCATTGTGGTGTGTCATTTGCTGGGAAAGCTACAAATAAATAAGTGGGCAGTGTATGATATTCTGCTAAGAATTTCCCAACAGAATAAAGGCTTTTTTATTGATAAGGTTAATTTTGGTTGTTTCCATTGGAGGCTAGACCTAGATTACTACTTTTTGCCCAATTTTGGCGTTTCTTTCACATGGGATGATGAAAGTCAGCCAAAATAAAATAAAATTATATACATGTTATTTTTTGTAAATATCGGTTTCTTTAATAGAAGTTACCGTATCAATGTCATAGGATTGTGTTGTTTTTTCATCTGCACTACCTTAACGTGACATAAGCATAGAAAGTGAAAAAGAAAACCTTATTAACTTTTGCACATCATGGATGACATTCCATGATGTGTAGAAATTGAAGTCATCGACTGTTTCAACTTTCAAGTGTTTTTAAAATCAATGATAAAATTGTGTGTCACACCATGGAGTGTTAACTTATTTTGACCTACGTTTAAGTTCAAACTTCATTGCTTTGATTAACAAAAAGCTAGAATTTCTTCAAATTCCTTTTGAATTGCCCCTTCCCCCTTTTCCATACCAAATATTGAATCGAGAAGAGAATTTTGTTAGCCGCTATAGTTTAAGAACTTAATTGTTATTCAAAACTAAGTTTGCACGTGTCGAAGGAGGTTTGGAGAAGGTAGGATGCCATGCATATGGAGCTCTACTGTTTTTCTTTTCGATTCGATGGTATGGTTTGAGTACTTGCAGTCGGTCGCTTGTGTTGTCTCAAAAAATTACATATCAAACATAGACTACTCATCTTTTAATACGATATTCATTATAATCAAGAGATATAACAAACAAGATTTAACACTTATATCCCATTAAATATTGTCCAATTATAGCATTTAAGAATCCTATTTTTTTTTCTTGAGGAAGGCTAGTGGGGTGAATCATTATCTTATTTTAACATGTTGGTTGGTACCTATTATTATGATAGAGTTTCAAAAGGCATTCACAATACATTATCAAGAAAAGCTTTTAAATCATGACAAGTTGACAACTCATACTCAAACCACCTAGATTAAATTTGTACAACTACCCTTTTGTCGATGTATAATACTAAATTGTGTTTGGCACTTTGCATTTTATCTTACATAAAACTCATAATATTCTCTTTGTAGTATTGGGGCAAAAAATGGATTCTTTTTTTTTTTTTTAATCCAAATTCATTTTGCTTTTGGGAAAATGTTGTTTAGTTGAAGAAGATGAAGATTGAGTTGAATTATGTGGATACAAATCACGTGTGATTGTCTGATTTGTGTTTGTATGTTGAATTATGTGATTTGACAAATTTGGGTTGTTTAGTTTCGAAGAAAAATATGAATTTTACGAGGTAATGTACTGTGTAAAAAAAATATAAGTGTGAAAATTGACTAAGACATGAATAGATGATAACTTGAAATCCGACACAACTCTACTTCTAACCCAAGCCAAAACATGCTCAAAACGTCAACGCTTATAATAAAAATAGGGAAAGGAACCGTCTGTAATATTATTGGGAGAAGTTCACCGAATGTGTTTGTATCTATTTGACAATTATTTTTACAAATTTTTTTTTTTTAAACTCATTTTCAATCACACAATATTCTTCACGTAAACGTAAAAAAATTTCATACTTTTTAATTACACATTCTTTAAAATATTACTATTTTAAAACTCATTCATCCTTTTTTTAATGATTACAAAATACTATTTGGGGGAAGATACAGTGAAATCAGATCTATAATCGTTATATTATCAAATAAATTTCAACAAATCAGAGTGGCGCAGCGGAAGCGTGGTGGGCCCATAACCCACAGGTCACAGGATCGAAACCTGTCTCTGATATTGGAGTCGCTTCTAAAAGTGCCTCCCTTTCATTTTATGAATGCCTAAACTTTTTGTCATGGGGTCTATTGTCCCATCTTCACCATAAGCAGCAATGGTTTTCCTATATGAATTTTACCATAAGTAATTCTAAGTTTTGGTCCAAAGGAAAATAAAACCTTTTTTTTGTTTTCAAAGGGAAAACAGTAGAATTGCATACAGTTAATTCTTATTATTTTCATCAAACATTTAACATAATTTTACCATTCATTGACACGGAATTTTCGTTGATCTAGAGTTGCTATTCCAAGTAGAGATGTATCATTCATTATAACATGACCTAGTTCTTTACATTTTTACAAAACATTGTAACATATCTTGAAATTCTAATATCATTCAGTATTTAGAGTTGATGGCATGTCCAGCACGATGAACTAAACAAGACTTGATATCGTATATCTTATAGATTTTATTGTATTGAAGGCACGACTAATAACTCGAGACGTCCGGTCCACTCTTCGCCTGGCTTCAAGGTGATTGGTTTCTCAATTGCAGCACCGTCAACGCACAGCATCTGCTTATACTCTTCATCACCGAAATCTGTAATAGCTTTGGATTTCTTCTCCCATGGATTCCAAACCACTGTTATAGAGCAATGCTTTAAAGATGGATTATTCTATTGCTCAAAACAAGAACTCAAGTGAATAGGACTTACCAACATCAGGAAGTCCATCTTTCCTTATTAAAAAAGTCCTCTTTTTCTCATGATCAAAAACTGCAACATCTGAAGAACTGAGGTAAACTCGATCCACCTACATTACAGGAAAACCTCGAAAGAACAAATTGAATCTCACATGTGAAAAAGTATCGTTTTCCCACTCTTTCGGTGTTAAATATCTTGCAAAAATTGTCGTATAACTTAAGTGAAGTTCAATGACATACTTATATGGGGTCAGCTGCATTTTAATACAGATTGTAACAATTTCAGTATTTCCTTTTAGTCTTTTCAGTCAGCTTTCCAGGTGCCATAAAACATTAATATAACTAATTTTTAGCAGATAATAGTCGTAAAGGATAGAAAAAAACTTGCAAAGAAGAATTTCTTACCTCAGACTCAAATGTTAAGGCGTTTCCTTGTTCTGTGAAACGCTCTCTGTTGCACAGGTTGTCGAGATAGTCAAGAGTCTCGATCCCCTCTACTCTTACTTCACTGTCATTACAACAGATCTAAAGCTAAACTCTGCAAGTTTTAATACAAAGAAGAAACAAATGGACTAGAAAATAGAAATAGTAAAACTCAAAATATGTTGAGCTAATCAAAGTTTACGATCTCCATCTTAAATGTTTGGGAGCATTGTGCTAATATTGATTCAGATTTTATCTGATTTCTCTATCATTATTGAATCCAAATCCTTAAATCCTACGAATCATACAATACAATGGCATCAAAATCACTTTTTCAAATGTTACCAAGAACTTCATATGGTACCTAATATCTGAGACAGAAAAATATGTATGGTAGGCGAATGAGAAACTGAAAGGCTTGCAATTGACGTTTCTAATGCGCGATATCAAGGTGAGATGTCCATCGACAGCCAGAGCCACCCTAAGACGGAACTCAAAACTGAAAAGGAAATTTCACCAAAAGAAAGATCATAAAATTAGATATATTTCCGATTGTTCTAGGTTATTCTTCAAGGGCATTACGAAAAATAGGAGTCCTTACTTATGTGGCCAAATCTTGAGGTCATCTTCTGATGATTTAAGAAGCAAGTCAATATGTGGCTTTCCATTGGAATCAATGGGATATAGAGGTGGAGGATTTTCATCTATAATCCACGTTCTGTTCCTGGCAAATCCATGTTGCTCTAATGAACCCCGGTTCCCAAACTTCAAGCAGAAATCAGAAATAAATATCAGTCAAAAACAGTTCAGGCATGTGTAGTACTCAGGGCTAAACATGATTCGACAATACAATGTACAAGATTTTTATTTTTTTCATACTGTCGATTATAGTACGACCTCCCTTACCTAACGAACCATTCAAGTTCAATATTTTTTGATTACCGAAATGCAAACCAATAAAACCAGACTACCTGAGGAAAACAGATAGGAATTCCTCCCCTCACAGCTTTTGGTGGCTTGAAAATTGCCTGCCAGTAAATCAATTACAAAAAATACGACGAAATGGTAAGTTCTTTATAAGAAATTGAAATTATCCACAGTATCTGATAGTTTACAATTGCAAATGTAAGGAAATATGCTATTTCTTTCTAGTGCTTGGATTGATATTTGAAAATTTGTTTAGACTTATTTGATTGTAACGTGAAGAGTTAAAATTAGCTTTGGAAATTCACCTTACTACTTGTGAATAACAACTCTTCACCCAATTCAGTCTTCCACGAAAGAACCTGCCCTCCATGAAGGCTAATCTGAAAAGACAAAATCGAAATCAAATTTTTTCATCTTAAAAACTAAACCCGAATTTTTTTTTTTTTTTTTGAGAAATTAATTGTATAAATAACATCTAACCCGAGATGATGCCCCACGTGGACTCCGAAGGAGCACCTGAGAGATTCCATTCTTATCTTTTGTGACTTCAACTGCTGCTTTCTGATCCCTATCTGTCTCGGAATAATCCATTTGAAGAATGCAAAAATAGTGTTCGAATTGAACAATATTGAACAGTATTATGAAAGAAACAAGAAGTTAAACTATTATACTTTCAAGACCTTTAGAGTACGTATAACAAGACTATATATTGAGTTTCCAGTATGAAAAAGACAGTCAAAAACTCAAAAATCTTAGCATTCACTAATGCAGTTGAGAATCTGAGCTCTCTCTTAAAAACTTTCTTGTGACAAAACCATTTTCTTGTGAATGCATAACAAAATTGTACCTAACAGACAACAGATTCAACTACCTCAATCTTTCTTACCTCTAAAATTTAAAGTGCAATCAAGAACCTCTCAGAATTCTAGGACGAAAATAACTTCTAGAGAAAATCAAATAATTCAGATGTCAAGAACCAAGAATAAAAGGTTGTAAATACGCCAAATGACAATGCATTTGGCCTAATCATGTAAAAAAGTCCCAAATAAGTCATTTATGAAATGGATATATGAGAAATATTTGTTTTAGTCTAGAAAGAACTGAAACACAATAGATGCCTGCACAAGATGGTATCTTTTAAGAGAGATTGATCTATGTTTTTGATTTGAATTTTCACTCTTTTTCTCTTTGAATATTAAAAATTGAAAAGTCAGATCTTGAAGAGGCCATTATAAACTTATAATCCTTCGATCTTTAGTTTTGAGATTGAGTTACTCCGTTTGATGATAGACCCATAAAGCTCAAAGGAGCAATTCAATCCTTCAAAACTCAAACAAGCCATCAGGATTGCAAGCATTCTCTAATGAGACTTTGAGAGTCACATCTTGCAATGACAAGTTAAGTGTGCTAAAGCATAAGGGCACGATTCAAGTTGTAAGAAAGGTTGATCTCTGTTTTTGTCATTGAACTTGTCACCCTTTTTTTTAGTATAAAAATTGAAAGGTCAGATCTTGAAGAGGCCACCATAATCCATAGATACTGCGTTTTGAGGTTGACTAAAATTAGATGACGTCCTCCGAATGAATATTATATTATATATTATACATGATTACATTAGGGATAACAAAAAAGCTCGTTGGCTCGGACAACTTGGACTCGGCTCGAAAAAAGCTCGAGTCGGGCCCGGCTCAAACTCGGTCACAACGAGCCGAGGCTCGGGCCGAGCCTCAGTTTTTTGTCGGGCTCGGCTCGGGCCCAACAAAGCTCGACACAAAAAGCTCAAGCCAAACTCGAGCTTTTTTTATTTAATTTATAACATGTAAAAACTATATAAATTTTAAATTTTTTAAGTAAAAAATGTAGATTTGACATAAAAATAAAAATAAAATCTGAGTCGGGTCGGGCCCGGCCCGCTAAGGCTCGGGTAGAAAGCTCGGGCCGAGCCTCATTTTTTTGGCTGGAATCGGCTCGGGCCAAAAAAAGCTCGGCCTCGACTCGAACTTTTTTTTCCCAGCTCAGGCTTGGCTCATTGCCACCACTAGATTACATACTGTACATGAGTACCACGAAAACATGATACCTTAATATTAAAATTAACTAACGTATATATATCAATTTATTTTTGCCCTAGACATATCATATCTTAGGTACTGGTTTATAATAATTTATGTTAAATTGAGAAGTTAAGATGTCCCTACCAATTTATGTTAAATTGAGAAGTTAAAATGTCGCTACCTCGATTAACGATTGGAGTATTTATATATCCCAACTTAAATGGGTTTTAGTAAATCTTTCGACAAGATGAGTGTAAAATACAAAGGGAAAACCGCGCAATTTATTTCCAATTTATGAAAGTATGAGTTGATTGAAGACGATATCTGCCTCCATAGGTTGAGAAGTATTGGTACAATATTCCTAAAAACAAGTATGTACTCGTTACAATAGCGAAGCCAAGACTCTTTGACTAGCTCTATGTAAATGCTGTGTAGCCTTGTGTTTGTTGTATCTAATGAATCAAGAAATCTTAAATAGAATCTCTAGTCAACTTTTTCTAGTATTTAGATTTAGATAATCTGAAAAATATTCAGGCTTCGATTGTAATGTTTCTAGTATTAAAATTGGAGTGGTGTGTCACCAAGCCAACCCAGTTAGAGGAAATCCTATTTATTACCTAAGCATTTTCGTGCACAATTTTTATAGGCGTTGAGCGCACTCCAAAAATGAATTCAAAATTTTGATTCAATAATGGAAATGAAATATGTACCAACATTTACATGGTAAGTTATATTCTTCAATTCTATCTAGTATTATTCAGTCTAATGTCCAACGTATCAAATACATGTGATGCCCAAAAGAGTTGTGTTTAATGATTACAAGGTATCAATGATACAAAATCATTCTATTACAGACCCATTTAAAATAAATCACACGATAGACTCTCACTCCTTCCTAAAAAAACAGCATATCTGTGAAAACGAAGTTGTAGCAGCAAAGCTCACCACCTCCCTACCTGAGCATTCTTTTGCATAAAACCTCTTGGATCATCATCACTATGCAACTGAGTCCGCGTATAAATCAAGAAAACTGGCTGCCAAATGTAGGACGTGAAATGCAACTGCCATAGTTTCTTTTGGTTCATTTGGTAGAGAGATGGTATAATCATGTTTCATGCAGCTGCACAAACAGCACCTGTAAACAAAATGGAAGCAATAGCTATTTGTTTAGGTGGGGTATTCCTGGGAAACTTTTTCTTGTTCGCTAAGATAAGAGTAATAATATTTATTTCACATATAAAAGCTCAGCGTCATAAATGGGACCCTTCCACTCGTGTCATTTCCACATCTACACAAAAGGACTAAGTGGGGGAATCAATCCGTACAGTTAGGACCTTGACATGGCTTTATTCTCTTTTTTGCTAACCATACAAGGAATGTGTTCTTTCAAGCAAGCAATAGAAGTCAATCAGGCAAGCAATTTCAATACAAGAGGAGGATAATGACAAGACTTCTACATAAAATGATAATGAGAAATTTTGTAATTTTACTAGAGGCACGACAATGTACACAGGGTTCATTTACTAATTTCAAGTGTAGATCAAGAGTGAGTGCGGATAGGAAAGAACCTGATGCCCAGGAAGAACAGCAAAACTTCCCTTCATCGACATGCTTCGCATCGAGTCCAATGAACCAGGACCCAGCACTGACATCATCATGGGAATACGTGCGAAGAAATAATCTGCAAAACCAAAACCACCACCAATATCATCACTTCATTGCACCACAAAACATATTACAAGAAGATAAAGGAGTAATGGCGCTGAAAGAACAGACCTATTAATCGAAATAAACTGAGCCAATGCTTGTGATATGGCAAACATTTCACCAGAGGCATGCCGAAAGTATCTGTTTATAGAGAAGAGTTAATTTTGCAGTACATTACAGCAACCTTAGTATCTAAAACAATTAAGGAAAACACAGTACTAATAATAGTTAAAACATATAGGTTATTTGTCACTTTAGTTAGTTACCAGCATGCATTACTAGACATTGGTATGGTGGCAGAATATATAGCAAATGATTAGGGGGAATGGCGGTTAAGAGAAACTATACATATTTTAATTAAAGATGAAAGATAGTTCTACTGTAACTATTTTAATTTTTGTTATTATGGCAATTTTTCCCAGCAGAGCTTCCTGGCACACAGTGAAATGGCCCTGCCAAAATGTTTTCAATTATAGGAAAACATGAGTCAGTCATATACTGTCCAGTTCCAAGAAATATCTTGATATTCAGCACATAGAACATCTCTTTGAGAATCATACTCACTTCATGGTAACCAAGTACTATAGAATATAACTCACCGATTGGTTTTAACGACACAAAAGTTTTCTTAAAAAAAAAGAAAGAAAAGGGAAAGTCTACACATCAAATGTTGTAGCACAGTTACTCCTCTGATATTTGCCTTCGTCAACTGGAACACCCTCTCCACAAATAAATGTGCCAATTTTCCAAGGTTCTTCACATAGCAAATACTTTCCAGCTTCAAGAATCACTTGCCAGTTGCTCATCATATAGATTATAATCTGACGTTGTACCTTATAAGATTAAGTTACTAACCTACTATCCCCATTCACGAGACAAAAGGATTTCAGCCATATAATTCATTTTCAATCATAAAAGCATTACAAATAGACATAGTTCAAATCATTAGTTATAGATCTAGGGAGTTTAGAAGTAGAAAACACCATAAAAAAATATAAGGTGGAAAGGTCTGCGGAAGCTGACAGAATATTCCAATCAGATTTTAGAAAATCCAAACTTCTGGCATAATCAAAGGTCAGAACGCATATTTTGGCAGAAATGTCTAAGCAAAGCAACTAACAAAATCCATGTTTATTATCTTTCTTAATTAGAATACACGCCAAACTAATTTCATTACACGAGACAAATTTCCAGAATCTAAGAAGTAATAGATAAACGAAATTAAGCAAACTGGTGATATCTAATTTATGTGCTAACATTGTAGCAAAGGTAAAAAAAAGTGAGGGGCTGATAATCTCAAACTCAAAATAACTGTTTGAAAAAGTCATGCAGCTGTGCATGGAAGGAATTACATTGGCAGCAATTAATTTATTTTGAGGGAAGGGGAAACTACTGTTAATACTCAGGTTACAACCAATTCTACTCATTTGCGTGGAAAAGGTCACTTGGTAATATTAAAATAAAAAAATCTACAGAGTGAACAAACATCTTGTACTCACGATTTTCCATCCCCAAATTTCCACCAGTCTGGTTCATACCATTTGTGGGACCTGTGAATTCAGAACAAAATACATATAAGAGTAAAATCATACACCAATCTAAATCTTCCATTCTATAGTACATTACCAAAACAAAGATTTCGGTTAACTCACGGCTGCGAGAAAACTTCCCCTGACTTCATACACCCAATGTAAGCACGAGGCTGATCCAAATGACTGGAAAGAACAGCCCCGAGAGCATCTGCATGACCAAATAATAAAAAATGTAGAGAGGAATAGCTCAAACTTCTAAATATTAAACATGCAAAGTTCTTATATCATCAAGAAATTATGTGGCACGTGAAAATTTCAAGAGCTGTTTCTGTTGCTTTCACGTTTTGTCAAGTGTCCCGTGAAATGCATCAGATGCATATGATAGAGGACAAACTTGAGAGGTATCTTCCCTTGTTGACATTTATAAAATTGAAATGGGGAAACAAAGACGTCAATTTCTTCAATGTTTAAAATGAGATTTTAAGAAGAGTTTGTCTTCAGAGAGAATAGTACGATGAAAGTTGTAAGTGCATTCGGGTAATTGGAATTGAGGCGAGGTGTAAGCCCCGAGGCCTTACGAGGTATAAACCAAAAAATGTCAAAATATTATTAAAATGCAAAATAAGCAATAAAAAATAAAAATCAAAATCAAAATTCATAATGGAAAATTTTAAAATGAGTAACCAAATGTAAGAAAAATCTATATAAGCCTGTTTGAGCCCCATTGTGTAAAATACATTTTGAAATAGTAGATTGACGGAGAATGTGTAGTTAAAAAATAAGAAAAAAAATTTGAATTTAAATGTAATATTATTTTATTGAAGAATGTGTGGTATGAGCAAGGACAAAGCCAATTTTAAGATCCAGCGAGGGGGTAGATAAGCAATATTAAAAATTTTGAAATTAATGTAATAATATAAAAAATATTAAAATATCATAAGTATTTTTTATATCAAGATTGTTCCCTATATGGTTTTTTCATACTTTGGTTATTTAATGAAATTAGTTTGAATTAAATAGAATAGACCGATTTAAGAATAGAGAAATATGATACGAGAACGTTATTTTTTGTATATAATCTTATTCAATATAGCAAACTTGTTGAAGAAAATGAAGAACAAACTCAGCATTCTTCAGTGAAGCTCAACAAACCTTTTCACATAAAAGAGTCTAAGTTAGCCTTTAATTCATCCAGGATTTCACTTTTGAGCATTATTTTATATTAATGGATTATTTATTTTGAATCAATAAAAGCCAGTTCTTTTTACTCCAAACAGAACCTTCTCTCTCTCGAACAGTGCTAAAACTGTAAAACAAAATCAAACGTTTCTCAGTCCTTTCCCAATAATTTCTACTGTACATCACAGCCAACATTCATCCCCCTTCTGTATTCTTATGTTGCCCGAATAAAACAATTTGTTCTATGTTTAGAGTTTCCCTTACCATCCTGCAGCCAAAGAAGTTAAATAAAGTCAGACTAGAGTTGTTGGCTTCTTGATCCTTCTTCTATTTCCTCTTTGTTTGTGCTTTTCCTACTTGCTTCCTTTTCTCTCCCTTTTCTATACCTCTTCAGTCTTCCCTCTTAATTTCAAGAGCTTAATGCCTCTCGCCTCTTAATTTCTTTTTTGTTGTTTTGGCTGGGTGGTTATACAGGAACCAAATTTTTTGTCCTAAATCTAGTGAGGGCAACTCCCCTCACTTGGCCTCAGTGGCTCCGTCCTTGTCTATGAGAAACACAATTTTTTAATGTTTTACTAGGCAATGGGCTATTGAGTTGTCCTAACTGGGCCTCAGGTGGCCCCATCCCTGTCTATGAGAAACAAATTTTTTTAATATTTTAGTAGGCAACCCTGTCTATGAGAAACACAATTTTTTAATATTTTAGTAGGCAATGGGCAATAAAAAAATTTATGTTTTGTGGGCCCACAACTAAGGCAAAGTAAATAAGTAGGACAATTAAGGAGCACGTGCCTCACAAGCTTTGAGGCAATGCCATGGGGCGTATGCGTCCAAGGCGAAGTAAATAAATCTGGACAATTAAGAGCACATGCCTCACAAGCCTTAAGGTGGTGCGGTGCAGCATGTGCTACACACAACTGAGGCATATGCCTCCAAAAACTGCCTCAAAACCTTTGAGGCGTTCTTTGCTCGCCTTGTTTTGAGAAGGGCCTCATGGGTTTTCCTTCCTTACATGAATAAATAAGCCATAAATTAATCAATTATTTAAAAATTTCGAAAATAATGAACATTCAAATTTACAGCTTGGAACTACAAATGGTCTGTTGGGGTTAGATATAGAAAGTCAGGAAAAGGTTTAGAAATACTGTCCCCAGGTAATAAGCCACATGTGAGATGAGCAATCTTTAAGAAGTGCGCGGTTATTTACTCAAGGCTCTAGCTCTAGAGTGAAAGTCTCGACTCTCGACTATGAATCCATGATGTCAAACTCTTCATATGCATAAAGCCAGTCATTTGAAATGATTCCCTATTTTATAAGCCAAATGCTCCACGGAAAGCATATGAAATCAAACAAAAAAGTGAACTCTTTACCATCCAAACCTAATAAGGAAGACATACCAATATTAAGATAAATATCATCATTGACCTTAGCATAGAATTCAGCATCCCAGTGATCCACAGCATGAATGAAGAATAACTTTGTCTTCTTTGCTTGCTCCTCAGGAGTCTCCACATTATCATTCTGACCAGAAGAAAAAAAGAATTCTTACATTTGATTGCTGTATATTGCACAAGTTCAAATTAAATCAATTTTGAACTGAATGTAAGTATGGGCCAATAAGGCATTTGCATTGCATACTTAAACTGCATATATTTTAAATGCATGCGACTCAACGATTTCACGCAAAGCATAAAAAATTGGGTGAGGCAGAGGGGATAGAGGAGAGAGAAGAACATGATTAGTATAGTGGAGGTACCGATTTCAAACCTTCAAGACACCACTAGAAGAATCTATACGCTATGTAAGATGACTCTGCCAAAACGTCTAAATAAGGATGAATCTAGGCTGAAAATAGAGACCTGATTTGTACAAAAGGCAAACTCCCTTAAACTGTTTTCTTCCAAAATTTATGAAAGATATTTCCAGCACAAGAAATGCTAACCTGTGAGTGACGGAGCTTCACCTTCAGCCATTCTTGCATTGCATATCCAGGAGTGGTGGACCACACCCTGTGAGTAGTGCATAAAAGGTTGGACAGGTGAATGGTGAAGCTCCATTACTAACAAGTCAAAGCAGCATTATTTTTTCGGACAAAGGAGAATTCCGAAGTAGCTAGTCAATAAACTAAAGCAGTTTGTTGTTCGTGTGATATAATGGATTTTATAGCCCCGTTAAATTTGAAACGCAAGAGTGAAACATACAAGAATTATGAAGTCCTTAGTCTGCCCATTTTCACTGTCAATCTCCCTGTCCAAACTGTCTCCTTGATTTGTGCTGCATGATGATTAAAATCAATTAAACTCAGCTCTCTTAGTTATTCTTTTATTCACTTTTTAATCATCAAAACAAAACCTTCTTCCTATTACAAATCGAATGACAATGCCTTTTTCTTCCTCCAGTTTTTGAAGAGCAGCACCTGCATTGAACAAATTATGGATTAGCAATTCTCAGGAAGCAGCCTTTCAAAAGAAAAAAATCCGAGAAGTGTGATTGTTTGAAAAAGTTCCAAGAGAGTGAGAAGCAATATACTCCGGTGCTGGAATTTCTTGCTTGTAGTAGAGACCTCATCAGTAACATGCTCAGTACTCTTAGGAGCACTTTCTGCCCTACTGTCTTAGTTAACTGCCGTAAATTATTAATCATGGGTTCATGATTGAATGCAACCAATAAAGATGGTATAGTTCAACCAGGAGAAATATATTTTTTCCATAACATGAAGTGGCATTGATCTGTAACTACATTAATCATGCCATAGAAAAGGGTAAAAACACAAAATAGGAGAGCATTGTACCAGTAGACATCCAGGCCTTACGAATTGCATCTCTGTTATTCTTGCGCCCAAACCTTGTAACTATTCCTATGACAGCCAAAAGCTTTTTCTTAGACTGAGTTCCACTATTTTCTGAGAGATGCTTAGGTACAAAGCCTTCCTGCCTAGCTTTTTCCAGTTCCACATGAAGAGAAGCTAATTTCTTTTGCTGTTCCCTGACAAAAAAACAATGTTCATTAGAATTGTATTGAAGGGCAAAGAATCCTAAACTAGAAACAAGAAAGGCACGAAGATAAGAGAATGAATTCACCTGCAAGATATAATTTTTAATGTGTCATCAACTGAAATAGCAGACTTCCCCTGGGATAGAGAGGCAAATATAACACATCAGTTTCACAGCTCATAAATTTCCTGTAAATTAACAACCCCAGCAGAGTTTACTACAATATTGGAAAGCAAGGATATCAATGGGCCACGACCCACATGCATTGGTACAGTTAAGTAGTGGCAATATCATAACTATGTATAGTAGAAATTTAGTAACACGCGCCATAATCAAATCCCCTTTCGTTTTAGAAGTACAACTATATGTTTAATGCCAATTGACACTTACGAATTCTAATTGTGAAGACCAAATTAGTAATACCCAAAAGAAGAATGACCAAATTAATAAAATCAGCACACTGATTAGACTTTTAGCAAGCTATTATGGAATAAAAATACAGCCGACACAAAGCACAATCTATTACCAGACAAGCCTGACTCGGCATTCAAGTCAATCACCTCATTTACAATGAGGAGAATTCATTTGAACGGAGAATGATTCCGTAAATCTGAGTTGGTTTTACAGAAGAACCTCCAAATGATAAACAACAATCATACAAAATTTAGATCAATTACACGACACTTCCATTTATACTGCCCAAATTTCATGTCATCAGAGAAAGCAACAGCATCAAGTACAAACAGTCACAACAATACTGATTTAGTTGAAAAAGGTCGATTCTTTAGCTAAAGGTTAACTCCTGCAATTCTTCATCTTCCTTTTTGCATCCCACAAAATCGCATTCTACTTAAAAAGTAAGTGTTACGTAAAATTTCTAAACGAATAAATACCTGGCCAGTTCTCTTATCAAGCTCGTTAATCAAATAAACTCTGTTCTCCGCGTCCTGCCACAATCTTTAAAAATAAAAAAATAAAAAAAATAAAATAAAAATCGTCAAAACCATTTTTAACAGGAAAAAAATACAAAGTTAAAAAAAAAAAACGCAAATATAAACACACCGGCCGGCGACGTAAAACACGGACATGGTGGCGAGCATGGATAACATCAAAAAAGAAATTCGATTCCGAAAACTCGACGCCGATGATGATAGCCGGTGACTAGATCCCCGGCTATTCATTTCGCATCTACGACGTCGTTACTGAGGATCGATTACCAAATTCGATTGGATCAAATGTGAATTTCTTTCTTAATTTTGATTTTATGATAGGGTTTTTTGGCTATTCATTTTTTATAGTGTAAATGCCAGTGCAACTAGAGGCTTCGTAATTCATTGGCGGAAATCGGAAGCAAGAGCACATCTTTTGGTTTTGGGTAAATGTACCAATGGAACCCAAACTTTAAATTTAGCGTCACCGTTGTCACCAAATTTAATTTTATTTTATTATTATCACTCAATTTTATACTTTAGTCAATTTGATTTGATTTTATCACAACTTCTATTCATAAATTTTAAAATGGATAAAAGAGTAATTTAGTATTATATATAATAATAATTTTTTTTTTTATAACCGTGGATGTTCGGGCCAGCTTGCGTGCACCTCGACTAATCCCACGGGACCCTGAAGTTTACAGCCGTTTCTCACCTCAGTGGCCTGAGGGGACTCGAACTTGTATTATATATAATAATAATAATAACAACAACAACAACAACAACAACTTATTAAAAAAAACCTTTTTAAAATAAAATAAAAACGTTTACTTTTATTTTATAAATATATTGAAAAGTTACTATTCTATCCCTTTTAAAATTAGTAAAAAATGTTGGGTTGTTACGATGAAACGATATATAAAATTGGATGATCATGCTGACAGTAAGTATGAAGTTGAGTGTCATGGTGACACTAAGCCCCTGTTTGTTTCCAATTTTAATGAAAATTTGTATCTTTGCAATGGGAAGTAGCCCTTTTTGTTGACCAATTTGTTTCACAGTGAGACCATTTATTTGAAAAGTGTCAAAAAATCATTATTCTGTTAGAATAATGGGAAACAAACGGGTCTTGAGTAGAAAATTGAGTGGTCGTGATGAAACAAAATCAAATTGAGTTGCTATGATGGGACTAAATATAAAATTAAGTGATCATTTATGGATTTAATCCCAATTTTTTTTACCGACGCCACATTTTAATTTCAATGGATATGTATAAAAAAAATTATTTTTACACTTATATTCCCATTTTTTAAATTTATTTTTCATCAATCATCTATTATTTTTCATGTGTTATTTATAGAGATGATTTTCGTCCAAAACATTTGTTACGAGGACAAAAAAGACACATTTCAGCTTATTTGACAGCATTTATTTGATGGTATAACAATGTTTAGTATAGTAAATAATACAACATTTTGCCCCTCGGGGCACATCCAAGTTGGCAAAGGAAAGACATTGCTGGGCTTGCAACCTTAGCGTGAGGAATTCGATTCCTGGTTGGAGCAGTTGAGTGATGTAATAATCAATATTGGTTGGAGCAGCTTGGTGATATAATAATCATGGAGGAAAGCTCACTTGGGGTTAGGAGTATAAGGGGTGCTCGAACTCTGGTCAACTTGAGCATAACCGCGATTTACCTCCGCCAGTTACTGAGGGGCCGGTGGCTGGTGGTCCAGGAAATTAGTCTGCCGTTTGCATGTAAATGACCAATTTTTCCCCATGTGCTCTCAAAGAGACAATACGTTCGCACATTCTTTTAATTGGTTGGCAATTGCAATATTTTTCCCTTTATTACAATAAACCCCCTCAAAATTTGCGCTTGCGATACTCCGGCAAACACGTTTGGGAATTTGTAAACAATTTAAGTCCCCATTTGGTGAGGAATTTTAATTGATTTTGATAAAAAGTTTGATGAAATATGTGATGACAAGTTGTGGTTCTCATTATGTGATTAAAATTAATTGTTAAATTTGAATAGATAAAAATAAATTGTAAATAAGTAAGTAGTACTTGTGGATCACTCGAAATATAAAGTTGTTATAAACAAACATGAACCAAACACATCTTCCCTTTTTTGTCTAACTGAAATAATCAATTTTTTTCTTTTTAATAATATAATCTTTTCGATATACCTTGTGCCAAGTTAATACAAAAATTGTGCACACGATGAATTTTCCTGAACTATTGCTCAATTTTAAAATGCAAAGGTATTTCATAAGTAGGAAATTTAGAGTCTGTTTGGTAGAGATTAAAATCGGATTAAAATTGAAAAATTAGCCGTTATTGTTGATTTTTATTAGATAGGTGAGACCCAATAACGACTATATTTTCAATTTTAATTGGATTTTAATTGTTACCAACCAAACCTGAACTATTGCTCAATTTTAAAATGCAAAGGTATTTCATAAGTAGGAAATTTAGAGTGTGTTTGGTAGAGATTAAAATCGGATTAAAATTGAAAAATTAGCCGTTATTGTTGACTTTTATTAGATAGGTGAGACCCAATAACGACTATATTTTCAATTTTAATTGGATTTTAATTGTTACCAAACAAACTCTTAACAGATACATACACTTAGATTGGACGAAATTTTTGAGTTTAGTTTGAAGGAAAATTCTAAATTTAACCTTTTAAAAGTGGGGGAAGAACGTGAGAACATTTGTAAAATTTAACTATGAAGTAGGAGCGATGTACCAATTTTACCACAATAAATATAATATTTATCGTACGGAATGTAAAAAATATAGAGCCTATTCGGCTATTCATCTTCTTCTTTTCAATCATAGCCCTTATAAAAATGAAGAAACTCTTAACTCATCCATTTTCGTTCCCAATTCCACAGCAAATAACCACGTGACAACAACAAAAATTACGACAAAATTTTCATTGCAAGGAATCTGGTTAATGTAGGGGGTGTTTGACACTCATTTTAGTAGAAAAATGTGTTTTTGAATAGTGATTGATGGAACAATGTGTGATTAAAAAGTAAGGAAAATTTTTAGATTTATGTGTAATATTATTTTATTGATAGAATGTGTAGTTGAAATGAAAAAAGAAAAAAATAATGAGAATGAGAAAAAAATTGGTGTCAAAGTTCAAACGGGGGCGTAATATACAATGGGCTTGTTTGTGCCCAAATTTTAAAGAAAAATACATTGTTGAATAGTGTTTTTTTTTTTTTTAAAAAAAAATGCGTGGTTAAAAATTTAAAAAATGTTTTCGATTGCGTGTAAAAAAATTTTATCGGATAATATGTGATTAAAAATGAATTCTTAAAAAAATGGGGCCAAACATAGGCAATAAATGAAAGATTATTTATAGGAAAAACATTTAAAACCAGCTCAAATTTATCTTCAAAATTGCCTAGAAAGTCACTTATTATATAATTGATAAATAATTAACCAAATAAAACAAGGAGTAATGCTATTCATAATAAACATTATTGATTAAAAATTAAATGATTAAATATATGACAAATAGAATGATTACGATATTCACTCACTATAAATATTATTGCTCCATGTTTCACGCGGAAAGTCGGGTCTCGTTTATAATTAAAGAAAAACTCAGACGATTGTGTAAGGAACAAATCTCTCAAGACAAAATCCAAAAAATGAGTGTTTTAGAATATCCACAATGGATGAGGAAAAAAAAATGCATCCAAGAGGTGCAAACACACATAATGATTGAAGGTTAAATGCAATGAAAA
>CAIGRS010002752.1:0-12062 GCA_903798395.1 Fraxinus floribunda
CCAATATTCCTATTTTCTAGATAAATTAAGGTTATTACTCTACTCTCCCTGTATTAAAACTTGACACCGTACACTTGTGGTTGGAAAATTCTCGCATCAATACCCAAAGTCTTTTATGAGCACACTGCTCATATGGGTGGAATATCTATTGAAAATATCTAGTTTCAGTGGGAGTTTGTATTTCTGTGTTTTTCATATTAGACAGTTGTACTGTCATTTTGGATATGATTTATGGTTAAAGTTATTTTTTGTTATAAAGTTTTTGGTTTATTATCTATGAACTTATTTGAAAATGATTTTACTAACATATTAAGGTGAACCAGTTGGAAATAAGCATATTAAGATTACATCACATGTAATTTTCATGCTACACATTTATGTTTGATTCATGCCATTCAGTTATGTCAATCTACGTGACTATTGATGGGTTTAGTTACGATATAAGTATTGAAAGTCCTTTGATCCTATATTGATAGGATTGATGTAACAGATTGTTTGAAGATACATTCGATAATGATAGCAAAGTTTTGAGTACTAATAATGTTATGTTTATTGTACAAATATAAGGTAACGCATATAGTCAAAGTGAGGGATTGTAAGAATTTTAATCAAACATGTGGACTTATATGTGAAATATTGTGTATTAAATTAAAGACTATCAATTGTGGTTAAGCTCGTTTAAAGTGATCTAATAAGGTTTTGATATTTTGGATTTTGAAACATCTAATTAAAGTATAAACCTTTGTGTAGAGATTAGGCATGTTCCTAATTTCATGATGGGTCGAATTAGGTCAATGCGCCGTTAGTATACATATACGGTTATGGTCCCCTGATCACACGTGATTGTTCATTCTGTTTTGACTCTCATCATCGAAGAGAAATAAAAAACTACATGTTGATTTGTAAGACTAAAACCGCATGATTTATTCATTGCATTAATCATGTCTGATTCAAGTACGTTTCCGCTTTTGTTCAAGAATTCTTGATGATCCAACATAAACAATTATTAGACGGTTACAGTCTTCCCAACATTTGCAACTTTGATTATTGGGTTTTGAGATAGAAGTCTAGGTACCTGCTCGTCGGAGAGGAAGACGTTGTCGGATGGAGGACGTCGCTGAATGAACTTGTTGCCAAGAGGCGGCAAGTGAGAAAGTAGAGGAATCAATTAGGTTGAGTGAGAAGATGGCAAATTGTTTTATGTTTTAATTTGAATTTTAATTTTACGAGTTTTAAGCGTTCAATCGAAAACACTCGAAATATCAAAAATAATTTTAAATTTTATGTTATAAATTTTATCTCGATTTAAAAAAAATGCATTTTGGAAAATAACAAACCAAACATTATTTTAGAAAACTGAAAATAACATGAAAACAACAATTCAAACACACCGGGAATCTCTTCAGGTCCTTCATCCTTGGAAAAAACAATTCTACGTTGTTTATATGTTTGTTAGGCTGTGTTTTCCGTCGAGCATTGATTCAACATGGCGTGTGGCTATCCCAATAAATCCACCCTCTCTCCACTAGAAGATTATCCAATATTGTACTGTCGACAACATAATTCCATTTAGAATTATCTTGTACTGCTAGTACACACTCATACACAGTACTTTCCCATTCTTCACTTGAAATTGTGTGCGGCAAAGCCAAAAAAATGTCAGCGGTTGGTGCCTCCTCTTCCTGCTATGCTGCCTTTACCAGAAAGTGAAACCCATCTGCCAAATCGAATCCAAACTTACTGACTCAATTCCTGGTATGTTTTTTAGCTGGGTTCTGTGTTTTAATTTCTTTTTATTGATATAAGAAAATTGTGCGGGTTTTGTGTTTGATAAAAGTCTTGAATGAAATCAGAAAACCAGTTTCCAGGGGCTTTCAGTTCAAGATGCCAAAAAGGCTACATTCAATTCTTTAGTGTGTGAGAGCAAGATCAGTGGTGCAAGTGTGAGGAAAAGGGGGCTTGAGATTACAGCCAGAACTGCTGCTGCAAAGAACATTGAGGTTGAAGTTGACAAGCCATTGGGCCTGACTTTGGGGCAAAAATCAGGTGGTGGAGTGATAATCGCTGTGAGTAATTTCTTATTCTATTTCCACATTTAGATACACATTTGTTCGTGAGTTTTAAGTTTGATGATTATCACTTGTAATGAATTTTTTTTATTCATGGTCGGAAATACATTCAAAAGATTTGGACTGGCAAAAAGTTTGATGATTTCTCTTCTCCTCTCTTTGATATTTTATCATAGTAACAATTACCTTATATGATGCTTACATATAAGATGACGGTCAGAATCATATACACGAGTCTCTAGTAAAATTCTCGTTGGACTTGATCTTATGACACAGCCGGAAGATTACACCTGTCCACAGTGTAGAGCACCGAAGAAGAGGTTTGCACGATATGACGTTAACACGGGACAGGCTATCGGCGGAGGACTGCCTCCTATTGGAGTCATCATTGGGCTTGTAGCAGGTATTGGTGGAGTTGGAGCATTGTTAGTTTATGGGCTACAGTGATAACTTTGAATTTTGCAACAATTTTTTTCCCTAACAATGTAAATCCTTGTTTGTTCTCCATGTATTATTTCAAAAGGAGATGAAAGGCAGATAATTTTAATGTGCTTCAAAATTTGTGATTATGGTTTTCTTTCATTCAATAGCGTTTGTTTCACATGATTCATCTCCAAAAATATTCTCCATTTGCCTGATGTCAAGAGACGAAAAAGTCAACGAGCAAATTAGGATTCAACACGTGTGAAAAATGTAGAGGGAACAAAAAAATAAAATAAAGCTCACGATAAATAAATACATGTCAAAATACGATTGTGTATTCATCTATATAAAATCTACATTATGTATTTCTATCCCTAGAGCACATCAAAGCATCACTCTCTTGTGCATACAAAGCCCAGCCAAACATACATCCTTCAAAACATCCTATGATTCTTCATTTCATATTCAATCCGTTCTACAGGGTTTTAACCCGAAACAAATACAAAGATGGAGCTTTTCTTCAATGGAGCTGTCGAAGAAAAGTACGGCTTGATTTGGGGGTAATATGATTATTACTCTCTAAGAATTTACATAAGGCTAATCGCGATTACCATCTATTATTTCACATTCGGTATCAGGACTCAGAACTTCATTACTGATGGCGCCCAGCTAACTCCTCATGTAACCTACTGAATACCAGCTTAACGGGTATACAAGCTACAGTTGTTGGCCTGTCCTGGGTTTTCATCAGCCCTTCTGCTTCATAATTATTGCTTCCCCATTGTTGATCAATACTACGTTTTGATTCTGAAGCAATCGATGAAAGAGTTCTTGTCTTCTGGTTGGAAGACGGACTAATTTTTGTCAGTGAATTTCTTGGAGATCTCCTGTCCAAATGTTGGTGGTGTCCAAATGGGATTCTTTTGTATTGGTCATCAACAACTTCTTGAAGATCTGGTTTACTTTCACTACTCATCGCTGAGGACACGTGTGGACGTGGAACCCGAAAATTCGCTGTTCTACGAGCAGTCCTCCATACAGGTGTAAGCGCTGTATGATTCTCCGATGTTTCAGGATAAAAACGATCAGTTGCAAGAAGAAGGTTTTCTGAGGAACCACTTTCAAGAGCTTCAATTTGGATTGGGTGCCCTATTATAGCATGTCCATTTAGCTTACTCTGCAGTGAAATAAGAGGGACATCTCTTCGGTAGTTGTTCGCCTGAACCTTCAAATCCACGTCCAACAACATGGTCCTTCCACCAAAATGATGCTGAGCAGCTAAAGGATCGATTGAATCATCCCAATATCCTCTCATGGATGAGCGATCATTCCAAGCCAAGCCATCTGGTAGACCTGTAGATCCATATCCAGGCATGCTAGTCCTAAAACTTCTCTCAATCAAATCAGACTTTTTACTACTGCTCCAATTTGACTTTCTTCCATGCATATATCCTCCAGAAACTTCTGAATCAGACCTCTTCATAAGACCACGGTTATTCCTTTTCCCTTTCAGCTGCCACCTGGACACCCCCATGCTAGCTGAGAGTGGGTTGTTGTGAAAAGAACGGGGGGTGTCATCTCCAAATTCCAGTTCATCGAGGTCGTCACTGCTCATGCTTCCATGTCCTTGTTCTTCAGTTCTCCTTGGATATTTGGGTTGTAATTCTATAGACGCAGAACCATCTAGAAACCAAAACCCTTAGTTAGCACACAAAATCCCCCCTTCTTTGATTGAAGGAACACACAAACAAGATAAAGTCATAATCACCAGAAAGCAATGCGTACTGTAAAAAAGAAAAACAATGATTTCATATAAACAGGTCAATTCTTAAAGTACAGTGTCATGCATTTTGGACAAATAAGATGTTTATTCAGTTGTCTGATAATCATCATGTGTACATAAAGGAGTAATATCAGCTGATATTCGTAGACATGTAGTAGTATTAAGCAAAAATAATCCAAGGTACAAAAGAAAAAAGAAAAGAAAAACTACAATGATAAAATTTTTGCCCACTCCAAATTCACTTAAAAGATAATGCAGATGTAGTTTCCTGGTTATCAGAACAAGAAATTAAAATGTCAGGTCGCAAGCAAGACTTGCATAGAGATGCAATGACATACATGACCTGAGAAGAACGAAAAACTGATAGCCCCACTTAAGGTGGATGACCGTGCATGGTATTCTGAAAGCACGACAGAGAACAAATTTAACATGCTATAGCACAACAGGATTAACGACGCTGACTCAAAAGGAAATGCAAATAGACAAAATCTAACCAGAAAGAGCAGTCATCTCGTCATCAGAATCTGATTCCAGAGTATCGGTCTCAGAAGAATCGGTTTCAGTATCCTCTGTGGACTCCGAAGTGTGCTCTTCACCATAATCAGCAGAATGTCGGTTATAACTTTCTTCAAACTTGGAAACTGATGTTTCCATCTGAGATTCTGGAACTGGTAATTTTGCACTATTCTCCAGTACTTGAATAAGAGGACGCTGTCTGTGCCTCTTGACAATGGATACATCAGCCAAGCTTTCATCCAATCTTTTCCTATTGTCTGTCACATTTTCTATATTGGGGTAAACTTTACAGTCTGCTGAAAAAGCATCATTAGGGAGTGCAGGAGTGCTGCAAACAACAGGAGGTTTTGGAGAAACATTTGAATCTACAGCAGGAGAAAGCTTATGCACTTGCGGAGCACTCCGGAGACCAATGTCCTGCAATCCTCTCATCCGGGGTAGTACACCAGCATTATTATCATCTCCTCTCAGTTGGTTTCCCTCTCTGACTTTATCTCCATGCATATGATTTGCCACATGGTTCTCTGCAACTGTCATACCAAGCCTCTCAGAAACTTGAAGAGATCTGGGATCTATCTGATTTCCACTTCCATTTTCATAGTGACCTGAATAAGTGACATCTTCAGACTTCTTGTTCCTATCATTAGAAGTATAACCCACTTTCCCACTTTTCTCAAATAATTGCCTCTCGAGTTCAAGAGCATGGAGGATTGCATCTTCCCGACGTGCATATTTCTCTCTTTTCTTTGGAGGCATGCCCTGAGAAGCTTCAGCCCTTTCTATACACTCATCAAACTCGCCACACCGAAATGCCTTCACACGTTTAGACTTCTCCAGATTGTACCAGTCTCTGGGAGTACACAGCCATAAAACATTGTAACACATAAACAGCTGAGCGAAAAGAATTACAAAATAATGATTTCTTCTGGACAAGTGAATATCTACATATTAACTTAGAAATAATTAGTTATTATGAGAACATCTGACTTCCATATTTTACAGAAAATAAATGAATTGCAAATGGCAGCACAATCAGCGATGACAAGTTATATATGTTCCTTACAGAAGTTATACAGAAACTTATTCAAAGAAATGGTAACACCACTACTAGACTTTGGGCCACTTTAACAATCACATTTCAAATCTTTTGAGTATTAGATTTGTACTCGAATGGTCCTTCCATTTAGTTCATGAATGAATTTATAAGACAACGTGAGTCTACGGGCTAATATATCTCTACTACAGACATGAGATTTTAAGGGATTAAATCACAGAAACAAGGAGACCAACAAGTTTTAAGACCTCAAAACTCTGAAATGAAGAGAGAATTTCCCCAAATACCACTTATTCTGCTCAGAGGTTTTCTTGTCTTCTATCTTTGAATTATGAGGGTGTCTGGAGGAGATTAAAATTAGATTTTTAGTAGATTGTGATAGAAATTTTTGAAATGTGTGGTTGAAAAGCTTTGAGACCTATGAAAGATATAGTTAATATTAATTGTTTGACTTTGACTTAGATTAAAATCTGTTTTTAATTTGTACCAAACAGGGCTATATCTATGACCTCCACTTCTACACTCAATTAAATGAATAGATTCCTCGTCTGTTCTAGTAAGTTTTTTTATTTCAATATTCATTTTCATTATCTTTACAGTAGTCACTTTGTTATTCGATAATAATAATAACCTAAAGAAAGATGCAAATACAAAAGGTTTAAAGCTCTCCCTACAAGGCCTAATCTATGAGCAAGAAAAACAAGCTTCATGCACAAGAACACTGGTTACAGCAGCTGTAAAGATGGTCACATAGACTGCATCTTTCAACCATAAAATTAAAAAACTAAGTATTATTTGCCCACAAATTTTGGGTCAGCTACATATTTACTTTTTCGTAGCTCCATTCAGTCCATCACTAAATCTACTAGAATATACAAAGCAAAATGAACCTTGGCAACCAAACTAGACCATTTAGTTTTGGCATGCACTAACTTGTTCAAGGGTGAAATCATATTTCTTCTACATCTTTCCACACATTAATTTTGCTTTTGTTTTCCAATTCACCATGTTATTGTCCTTAATCATGCAATTTTTGCATATTATTCAATGTACCCCTGATGTGCGTGTATCTGTGTGGCTTAAGATCATGTCCCTAGTCCTACACCATTACAATATCACCTGATATCCAGTCTTGAAAAACTTTATAATCAACTACAGGCTTCATGTTTGGACTAAGATATGCTGTTATCACTTCAACAAAGTGACTAAAGTGCGATAAAAAAGAAGAAGCAAGACACAACATGAATCAGCTAAAACCCTAATTGGCTAATTCAGTTGCTAAGGCTTGAAAAATCATCATTCAAATGTACGCAGAAGAATGCACCTCACACAAACATACGTAAAACGAAAGTGAGAGCACCGGTGGAGTGGGATGGGAGTGCAAAACCGAGACAAGAGCAGCAGTTTTTGAAGAAAGCGCCCAAAATAAAAATGTTACTTATTTTTAAATGAAAATAAATTCAATAAATGTAATAGTTTATCCATGTTCTTTACGTGTAGTATGACAGCTTAGTGGTTCTGTAAGTTCATCATAATTCAGTTCACGCTAAGGTAGAAGAGTCCATGCTCCTTGGAAGCTTCACCTTAAATCTTTAACTAAAACAAAAGGACGCCCAGGCCTCATATACACGTGTTGGCAGAGAAAAGAAAATACCTTCCAAATGATCCCCCCAAAAAAAATGTGGAGAAGTATCACCTCAACGTTCACACCGTGAAAACTACATGAGCATCATGGACATCTTATAAACTAAATCAATTTATAAATTGGTCGGATCAATATAAAATCCAACACCTGAATTCTTTCCAAGAATTCAAATTATGCTTAAAACTTAACATCTTAAATTTTAAGGTCTTTCATTCGACAAAAATTTCCCTTAAAAGTTACACGAAGTTTCGAAATTGTGGATAAAGGATACTAACTGGAGAGGAGAATTAACCAGTCAAAGATGATAAGCAAGCAGATAAGGAACATAAATATGACTTCTATATCCTTTGGCCTACATTATATGTCCAGGTAGTATCAGAAAATTACAAACAGACTAAGGCCCCGTTCGGTAGGGATTTAAATTCAATTAAAATTGAAAATATAGCTGTTATTAGTCCTACTCGCCTAATAAAAGTCAACAATAACAGCTATTTTTTCAATTTTAATCCGATTTTAATCTCTACGAACGGGCCCTAACTCATTTATCAAAGGTTATTCCTCATCTACAAACAGCAAAATAATGTGCTGCTGAAGCATGGCTGGTGTTACGAATAAATATCAAATCATCTAAGTGAAATCTCAGTAATTTTGTTTCCTTTGTCTTGTGCGTGAAAATTCAATTCAGGCCAACAATTAGCAATGACGAAAGAAATATAATTCATCATTCTAAATCCAACAATAACCAAGTGCAGCCACAAAAATCACAGCTAAATTTTAAGGTCTTTCATTCGATAAAAATTTCCCTTAAAAGTTACACAAGTTCAAAATTGTGGATAAGGGATACTAACTGGAGAGGAGAATTAATCAGTCAAAGATGATAAGCAAGCAGATAAGTAACATATATATGACTTCTATATCCTTTGGCCTACAATATATGTTCAGGTAGTATCAGCAAATCACACACAGACAAACTCATTCATCAAAGGATATTCCTCATCTACAAACAGCAAAATAATGTGCTGCTGAAACATGGCTGGTGTTACAATAAATCTCAAATCATCTAAGTGAAATTTCAGTAATTTTGTTTCCCTTGTCTTGTGCGTGAAAATTCAATTCAGGCCAACAATTAGCTATGACGAAAGAAATATAATTCATCATTCTAAATCCAACAATAAGCAGGTGCAGCCACAAGAATCACAGCTATACCACAACAAATGTAGTAGAAAAATGTCAACCAAAAAGCAATTTTGAATTCATGTGCAAACTTACACACTTGCATCTTCCCTTCCAAGTAGCTTAACCGGAGTTCCGGAACGTGGAGACGTTATATGGGATGCCGAGAGCTCTTCAGTCCCTATTATCTTTCCTGGCCACCAAGACCCATTTCGCCTCCGGACCCACACTATACTCCCCACGCTGCAATCCACTCCTCCAGTTTCCGAACTCCCCATCTTTCTCTGTCTCTGTCCCTTTCGCTCTTTATTTATATGGGATACAATGTATATATGTAATTAAATATAAAACGAAAAAAAAAAAAAAAACTCGTGTACATTTGAAAATATAATCCAATACAACCTAAAATAATTAAAATATATATATATTTTTCAATTGTTTATGAACGATCAAAACAAAATTATTCTACAGATGCATAACGGAAAATCAAATCGCTACACTAATTATTAACAAATACAAAAATTAGGAAAAAAAAAAAAGGAAAAGAACTACAGGAAAATGAGAAAGGACCAAATATTTTGATCTGATGATCACGAGAAAAAAAAATTGAGGTTTTAATTAACTAATTACCGGATAAGAAGAAAGAGACATTGAATTTAGCATAGAGAATTGAACGAAGGGACGATCTGAGCAAACCAATTGGCGCTAGTGCTAGAGCTAGGGTTAGGGTTAGGGTTAGGGTTTCCATCAGATATTAGGGGAATTTCATATTTCTGGGACCTTTTTGTGAAATTACAGATCGAGAGACGATTCATGTAATCGTTGGTGTTGACTCAGTGTGGGGTGTACGAGTTGTGTATCCCATAAGCTACGCCTAGGAGGCTCAATAGCATAACGAGATGATTGTATACCGGTTTTGGGCCTTCAGTTTGAACGGGTTTTGGGCCTTCAGTTTGAATACAAAACAGCCCATAGTAAATGGAAGTTGAAACCAATGAAAAATCAAAGTCAACAGAGGGGCTCCCCCTGTCCCCCCACCCCCTCTCCCAAGTTTTCTGAATTACTTTTTAAGAATATGTTTGATAACAATTAAAATTCAATTAAATTGAAAATATGATCGTTATTGAGTTCCATTTGTCTAACAAAAGTCAACAATAACGACTAATTTTTCAATTTTAATCCGATTTTAATCTCTACCAAATAAGCTCTAAATTTTTGAAACTTTTTTTAAAAAACAAAAAAAAAATAAAAATAAATAAATAAATACTTATGGCTCAATGTAAAGTCTCAAATTTTCATCCTATTTTTATATTTAATTATACAAGCGAAAAGAGTCAAATTGACGTAAAATGTACACACGCAACCTATATTTTATAAAGTGTTTGTTTTACTTATAGTAAATAAGTTGATGCACGTATACGTTTATTTTAATAAATTGAAATTATTTCTGCATAAATCATTCATATTCATAAGATGAGATTTGTATTTGCATGAAATAAATAAATTAGAACTTAAATAAACTATTATCAAATCATCTTTATGTGACCTTTTAATTGAAAAGTCACATAGAATATCACTTTTCTAATGTAGAAAATCTAACACTCAAAATCACACGGTGATGCCTTTTAATTGAACAATGGCAAACCATGTCACTTTCTAATACATAACATCAATTCATTTATGCAAAAAGATAAATAAATAAATAAAACTAAAAAATACAGACATACATTATTATCAAAATTGAACTTGTCATATTAGATACTTTGTGACCTTTTGATTAAAAAGTGACACCACATGTCATTTTCAAATGAACAATCTCAATTTAATCCAACTCAAAAGCAAAAAATAGAGTACGATCTGAATATTAGTTAAAATGTATCTATAAATTTAAGAAAAAATATTCTATGACAAAAATAGTTTGTGAACTTCTATTTAAAAAGTAGCAGATCATGTCACTTTTTTTATCCAGTATCTTAATCCATATTCAAGATAAAGAAAGCGATACAACAATGTGTGATCATCCTCACCAGATAAAAAAAAAAGTAGCAAACGAGAAACTTTTCCCATCATTTTAAAACTTTTATATTCACTATCTTGTTCTCATTTGTCTCCCATAATTGATGAAGATATTAATTTTATCCATATCTATGAAAAAAACACAAATGTGTGCATTATTATCAAATTGAAACAGGCATATTAAACATAACAATCATTTTTTAAATATAAAACATTAATTCATATCCAACTCGAAAAAGTAGGAGTAAGATCTGAATATCAGTTAAAATATTTTTAGAAGCTTAAGCAAAATGTTATAAAAAAAAATACTAATTAGATCTGAGTGACATTCTAATTAAAAAGTTGAGTGTGCATGTCACTTTGTAATCCGGTATCTTAATTCATATTCAAAAGGAATAAAGCTATTAAAAAGTGACATAGCAGTGTCATTTTTTTAATTAAAATGTCTCACACAATCAATTTATAATAGAAAATACATTTTTGACTAAGCCCATTTCGGTACACATTCTTTTAAAACTCATTTTTAACCACACTTTTTCAATAAAATGATATTTTTCATCACATCAATAATTTTTCCTTACTTTTTAACCATATATTTCACATTATATCACTGTTTAAAATACATTCTTTCATCAATAATATCTATCAAGCATACCCTAAGCTTTCAATTTGCTTATAAGATTTTTTTTAGATGATACCTTATTTTTTATTGTGTTAAATGTGAATTAAGTTTTTGCGAAAGAGAAAGTGTCACTTTTTAATAAAAAAAAAAATGTATGTCACTTTCTAATTAAAAGTCTCGCTTGACTTTACACAGTATATTTTTTACTTTTAAAACAGTTTTCATATGATTTTTCAAAATGCCCCCTAACTTTAGGGGTACTTTTGTAAGTTACCTAATAACATTTAGTTGAAGTTAGGTCAACTCTTTTAAGTGCAACACGTAGCACCTGTTGATCCCCATTATCTAAAAAATAAATAAATAAATTTAAATTCATTTTCAATCACAATTTTTTTCAATAAAACATTTTGCACGTAAATTCAAAATTTTCTTACTGATTAACCTTACATTTTTCAAAAATTCATTATTACATACATTCTTAACACAAAAACAAAAACAAAACAAAAAAAAAAAAAGGTTCTCAAACATAGGCATAGTAAGTTGGCATGACCATCCAAAAGGAATTTTATCAATTTAAATCCCTAATCAAGGTAATAAATATTAGTTCTTTTGTCTATACAATATAAAAGAGCCAAAGCATTGGCGGTACACGTGTCGCGCATTCACCTCGTCGTAATCCACTTTTTTTTTCTTTGAATTTTATGCAACATATGCTTCGTTCTTTCATTTCCATCACTCGCATTACTATCTTCAACTCATAC
>CAIGRS010002783.1:0-18302 GCA_903798395.1 Fraxinus floribunda
ACACGAATACAAGCATAGTCCTGTAAAATGATTTGCATTTGTTAAATTTAGGTTGAAGGAGGAAGCTGACCTTATTTTTATCCCTTTCAATGCATTTTGCATCAGCAAAATGGGTAAGTTTGTGACCTGATTTTTCAACTACAAACACATGATTTAATTTACAACTCATTCTTAATATAATGCTTTATGACTTTCTTCCAGTCGTGATTATGAAATATTCGTGATTAAGGCCCCGTTCGGTAGAGATTAAAATTGGATTAAAATTGAAAAATTAGTCGTTCAATAACGGCTATATTTTCAATTTTAATCCAATTTTATTCTCTACCAAACGGGGCCTAAATATGTGAAACGCTTACTTCACGATGATATTTTAAGTGTGCCGATGACATTTGATGCTGTTAGAGCTAGGCTGGACATAGTTTCCTTGTTGTTTAAACACCGACAGATCAGATCATGAAGCGAGACAGGAAGAAGGGAGATATCATCGTTATAAATTATTTTTTCCACATAGGCTATTTATTTTTAACTCAATATCAATTTTCTTGTTTAAAAAAATTTTAATGTTTAAGATTGGAATTTGTGTTCGATTTAAATAATATAACTATTTTAATTTGTTAATGTTTGAGATGAAATTTTATTCATTATGAAGGTACTCTCATTTCAACAGGTTGTATGCGTTTTGCCATTAGTGCATGTATGTCATTTGTATTATCTGTTACAGTTCATGGGTATATGTGCACTTGCCACAGTCCACTAATTTTAAGATTATATTTTGCATTTTGATTTAAGGTCACAGGTCAATGAGCACAAGTTACATGTCATCGTGCACATGTCACAATTCACTAATTTATGTTCACATTTTTCATTCTAATTTATGTCATATCACATGTTAATGTATACTGGTCACATTTCATAGATCACTGGTCACACGTCAATGTATAATGGTTACAAATCATATATTTATGTTTTTCATATTTTACATTCCGACTTATGTTACAGGTCACATGTCAATGTTCACTAGTTAAAGGTCACATGCCACATTGTGCATTCTAATTTACGGTCACAGGTCAATGTACATGTGTCACAGTTGTTGCATTTTTTATATCGCGCGTGTACGATATCCTAACAAGTAATATAATGGACATTTGAGTCCGGATTATCATTTATATTAGTACTATACTTTAATATTCAATTTAATATTTCTAAATACTATTTGACGAAAACAAACAATGAATTATGATTTTTTATCTAACTACTTGAAAATAGTTGGATACACACAAAGATCAATTTAAAATTCAAATATGTAATAAAATATTAAGGTATAACAATTTCATCTATTGATCATTTTTTAAATCTTAATTCAAGATTCAAAATATAATGTAGTGTTCGATCGAATTCTTCTATTATATTCTATTTACCTATTTCGATTTCTCATCGAGCCTATTTAACTAATTCAATCTCATATCTCTATGTGAATCAATTTTAGTTAAATAAAATATTAGTTCTAAGAATTCATCTAATGGCCGCAATAATTAGTATAGATATATCTACACGTTATACTAAATTATCGAATTTTAGCCCTTGTTTGTCATCCTTTAAAATTTCAAATTGTTTGCTACAATACCATTCTCCATCACACATAAAATATTATACACACAAACCAATAAAATTTTATTATTTTTTAATTACACATTTTCCATCAATTTACTATTCTATAATACATTACAAAAAATTAATGGCTTTCAAACATGGCCTTAATATGTGGTCTAAATCTAAAACTCACATCTCAATTCGTAAAAGATTTACAAGTTATTGAATTAGTGATTAATGAATTCAAAACATTAAATACATTAATAAAATCAACACATATATGATAAAATCACTTGAACCTTGAATAAAAGAAATAAAAGGGCTCAATTCGATTACATTGTTAGCCTTAATGAAAAAACTTAGCTACTTATAATAATAGAAGAAAAATAAAAGACTTGCATTGAGTACGTCATTAGGTTTTGAATTGAGATGTAAAAAAGTTGATGAATCTTGCACCAAATATTTCTTTTTGTTCCAAATCTTGATTCCAAACCCTTGATTTCTTGTTTTTCTCCTTTGATTTTGCTATCTAATTCTCCAAGTTGTGTTCTACATCTCTCAATGTGTGGAACCCCTCAAAAGTATCTTCAAGTTGATATTGTGGAGAGTGAACCTATTAATAGTCGGAGCACGAGCAGACTGATAAAAAAATTGTAGAAATGGTTCAGCAAGAGAGTGAGCAAATAATGGCAGAACTTGTTGAGCAAATGGTTGAAAATATTGTAAGGGAATGAAGAGCAGAGTTCCATTGTTAAGCATGATTTGGTGAATACGATGCATTATGAGTACGATGACCCATATCTCGTTTTTTGGGAAGCCAACAAATTCAACAATGTTTTGCTTAATTCCTTCTTTCAGGTTGATCATTGTACATGGAAGTTCATACAACAACGTTTATGGATGATTGAATTTGTGATGCGGTACATCCATACTTGCAAAATGTATGGGTATCGTGTATTGATCCTATGCCATGGGAGAATTTTTTTTCCATTTGATCCAGGTGGTGCAATGATGAGTTGTGTAGCATGTTGGTTATCTCCTATGCGATCACAAGACACGGATTCGAGGATGAATCCTTTCGAAGAGAGATGAGATGATATGATCCGGGATAGACGATCACTTGGTGGAGTTTTAAAGTCCAAATTGAAGAAGTTGACAAACCAATGTTCAAGTTTCGTGAAGGGTTTGGGAGCCGAAACGAGTTGGATTCAAGGTTTGGAAGATATTTGGAAAGAAAACGAGTAGTGTGGATGAAAACGTCATAACTTTTAGCTCGGTTGTCGGATTTTAGCTCGATTACGATTGCACAGAAACATGCCGAGAACAATTTGGCGAGAATTTTAATTTTCGCGAATTTCCTAATTTTGTTAGAATTTTAGTTTAGGTACTAGGTTTAGTATAAATATGAAACTATATTTCATTGTAACATTAACCTTTTTGATATAATGAATTAAATGATATTTCTCTCTTTTTGGTCTTGATTGAACATGTACCGAATTTATCAATATTGTTATATTTGTGGCGTTCAACCCTTAGAACTTATCAAATGATTAGATACCCTTTGTGGCGTTCGCAAATGGAGGTTCGTTGGTTTTGTAATCAAGAGGTCATTCAAGTTTCATTTTTGTTTGGTTGCTTGGTTCAATAATTTTCGGGTCGAGATTTTACTTTTTACAACCTGAATTTGAGCTTTTCCGGTGATAATAATAACAACTTTTTTCTCGTACAGTACGGATGAACAGCCAAAAAAAAAAAGATTTCGCGTCAGTCTATCAATTAATTTTATTAACTTATATATTAATGAATTTCAAAAGACCATAAATTTTATTGAATTTCGTGATTTCTAATATTGTCTATAGAATCTAAAAAAAATCTCATTAAAATTTGTGAAATTTCAAGAAAATAAAAATAAAAATTGTTATGTTATAAAAATAAAGGAACAAGATAGAAATAAGAAAAAAATAGAATGAGTCAATAAACTCGTGTATAATTTTATTACAGCAATGAAACTATATTTTAAGATTCAAAATGAGAGTTACAAATTGAATTGAATAAACTCTTTTTGAAGTAGATATGACTTATTTAAGAATCAAAGAAGACTAATAGGATGTTCTCAATTGAGATTTTGATAGATTTTAAAAATCTTTCGAAATTTAAGTGTTCCTTATTTAAATTTTAATGAAATTCATTGAAATCTCGATGTCCCAACTGAGATATTAATGAGTTTTAATTAATCTATTAAAATTTTAACTCATTAAAATTTCAGTTGAGGACATTTCCGAAAATTTCAAAAGAATTTGTTATGTATATTTTTAAGATTGAAATTCATCCAATTTTTTTGAAATCGCTTTATTAATGAAATTCTTATAAATGAACGAGTTATTAAGGATGCATAGATTTTAAAGAATTTCATTAAAATTTATTTTGAAATCTTAACTAAGCAGCTTCAATTTTAAAATTCAATAAAATTTCAGTTTAGTAAACCTTTATTAACTTTCAATCAAGATGTTATAAGTGTGTTTGGGCCACATTTTTTGGAAGAGTGAATTCTGAAATAATAGATTGATAAAAAATGTATGGTTGAAAAAGAAAGAAATTTATTGATGAGATGTAAAATATTATTTTATTGAATAATGTGTGGTTAAAAATGAGTAGTTTTTTGGTTGATTTGATGGAGAATATGTGGTTGAGAAAAAAGAAAAATTATTGATGTGGAAAAATATTATTTTATTTAAGAATGTGTGATTAAAAATGAACAAAAGAATGAGAATGAAAAAAAAAAAAATAATGTTGACAAAACAGTGGTTGATATGTACCAAAATGGCCATAATCTTAAAAATATTTTTTTTTTAACTAGCAAACTGGAAAATCACTTCTAGCCAAAAATGTCATTGCCACCCAATTCACCTCAATTCAAATCCAATTAGGGTTTGCACCTTCCCTGCAACGAAGTTATCATCGAAGCATTCAAATCGCGTTTAATTCTCAATTTTCAGTTCCGTTTTCGGAAATTAGCAGGTTTAATCTCAGCCCCTGTTCCACCACCATACACAATTATGCTTGCACTCACACACACTATTTTGATTTGCATATGTACACTGTCACACTTTCATGAAAGAGCAAAAAATTGCATAACCCCTCTAAGTGCCTGAATTGCAAATCGTAGAATATCTATCCTTACACGTTCTTGTTAATTCTTAAATTCAAGATGGTCAATGATTTCATTTAAATTTCTACATTATTCATATAAATGTTTCAGTGTAGTTATGGGTCGAAAGAAACAAGTTAGGCCACATAGATCAGTGGGAATACTAGAAAGACAAGCCTCTGAAGCACAGTCGAATGAAGAAAATGAAATTAAACCTGAAAAGGAGGAAGGTACTGATACAGATGAACAGTTCTATGTTGAAATTGATCGGTCGAGTTGGGATTCTGAGGAGCACCATGATGTGTCAGAAGTTGTTTTATCCAACTTGAGTGTAAGTAAAGAGTTTTATGGCGACACATTAAACAAGGGGTTTTATGCGGATTCAAGGCACTTGTTGAGGTTTAGGTTGAGCAATGTTAATGAGCATCTTGGTCGAATGAAACTAGGGCACTGGCCGATTTTGTCGTCAAGTAGCATATGTCTGCAGTTTTTGGAAAAGTACATGATAGAGGGCCTGGAGAGGGACTCCTTGATCGTGTCAGGAACTTTTGATGGGCCAGATGAGGGGGTTACAGGTCTTGTTCATCTGGCTAGCTTGAAGCTCTTGACAATCAGACCGATTCTGGAGGTAACTTTCTCAGAGAGTATGTCATCTATACGTTTGAGGGTCGAAATAATGAAAAGTATGTTTGATGAGTGTGAGTCACTTCTCGATAATACGAGGCAGCTTTGGAAAAAGAGTATGATGAGTGTTATGGCTTGGTTGCGGCCGGAAGTTATGACTTCAGAAGCTAGATATGGATATACTTCTACAGCACATATGGATGTTGATGTATTTATGGAGCCTGAAAATGATTCCTCTGCATCAAGGAAACGTCCAAGGTTTGACATTTCCAGTTTTTATGAAGCCATAAAGCCATCAAAGTGAGTGCTAATGGAACGTTAAGTTTATTGTCTGATGGTTTTGAATTTTGAGATTTGTTACTGATATTTGACTTACCCAATTGGTTTTATAATAGGGAGGCACTGATGCTGGAGGATGACCTACCTGACTTGCTTCCTGATCTTCGACCTTACCAGCGTCGCGCAGCTTACTGGATGGTGCAGCGAGAGAAAGGTGCCCATGAGTGTATAGTTGGAAGTGAAAAAGATCAGACTGTTTCTCCTCTCTGCGTGCCTCTAAATTTGATTAATACATCTGGAAGATTTTATTACAACCCATTTAGGTATGTTTCTCTTCCTCAAATTTAATTACATATAATCTTAAAGAGTTTGATAGTTTGCCTCTGATATTTTTATCAGGTTGAGGCTATTATGCATTGTAATAAAAACGACTTGCCTAATAATCTGGTTCTGTCTTAGAAGTTGCTTGGGGGCTATAACTGAATCATATTTCTTAAGTTTATTGAAGTAAACACATGCCACAAACCCTTCTGAAAATTATATGGAATGATGATGGAAATTGGAAAGTGACAAGAACCAAAAGTGATAGATTTAGGTGGTTATCTGGGTAATAGTTGGGCTGCAGAGACTTAGAGCTGTCTTTCACTGTGAGATGGTGGAGAACTGAATTTGTAATTCTGGACAGCAGACTTAATATCCGTAGCTAACTCTATTGGGGCAAAAGCACTTGAAGAAATGTTAGGGATTGTAGTGGGGGAGTTGAATAGGAATTTGGAGGTGATTTGAAGGGATTAGGTCTGATAAAGAGATGTGGAGAAATAAAGAAGTAATGTTGGAAGTTTAGAGGAGGATTTGGAGATGAAATGGGGTAATTTTTTCTGATTGCAGTATCATGCAGATGTAAATTAGATGAAGAGGGGGCGGAGGAGAAATAGAAATAGAAATAGAAATAACAAGTCGAAAACTGACAACTCCAGTATTAGAACGAGTCTCCCTGGTTTCATGGTGGATCAAGGATTCCTCTTGTAAGCAGTTAAAGTAGTTTGTTAGCCTCCAATCCCTTATCAGTTTAGGTCTCAAATTAATACACATACACAAGTCTTCATTAATTCACCTTACCTAGTGCAGATGACTTAGTAGCGATATTTAAGTGACATAACTAAAAGCCAAGTATAATCCTACAGACAAAGTAACTTGGAGCGAAGTTTCAACAATTATTTTCAACTAGACTCCTTTGGACTAAAAATAGCAACTTAGCAAGAAACCTGACATAAAATAACACACACAAGACCTATGTGTTACGATTGTAACTAGAATCCAGCAAATGTGAAACTACCCTAATCTCCCTTACTTAGACTAAGGCTCTGTTCGGTATAGCTTAAAATCCAATTAAAATTGAAAATATCACCATTATTGGATCTCACTCGTTTAATAAAAGTCAACAGTAATGACTAGTTTTTCAGTTTTAATCCGATTTTAATTTCTACCGAACACGCCCTAAGCAAAGAACAATTGACGACCATCACATTACCTTTTGAGTTTGGTGTTACTATTGTAACTAGAATCCAACAAATGTGATGCTACCCAAATCTCCCTTACTTAGACTAAGCAAAGAACAATTGACAACCATCACATTATGTAACGAACCTGATCTTTGTGTCCAAGCCGTTGACTTATGTACTGTTCGTTATGGGAGAGCTTAAATCCATCCTAGCCCTCACGGATTTCTATCGCGTCTCCAAAATTCTAACTCTTGACATTTCCCTTAAGAATGACTTAAGTTGAATCCTGATATCAATTAGATAAGTTAACGGATTGGGCATAGTTAAAAAAATGCGCATTTTTATTTTTTGTAACGACCCGGTCACTGTGTCCAAGTGGTTATATCATACGTACCGTCTGCTTTAAGTGGGCATTTGCCCACATTTTTTTGTAACGATCTGGCCACTATGTCCAAGTCGTTATATCATACGTACCGTCTTCTTTTAGTAGGTGTTTGCCCACTTACCTTCTTACGGCTTTCTATCGTGTTTCCCAAGATTCGAACTCAAGACTTCTGCCTAATGAGAGATTTAAGTTGAATCCTAATACTAATTGAGTCTCTTAGGTTTGAATCTTGGGGGACAAGATACAAAGCCATGAGGAGGTAGGTGGGTAGATGACCACCTAAAGCGGACAATATGTATGAATTATGATATAACGGCTTAGACATAGAGGTCGGGTCATTACACATTACCTTTGGAGTTTGGACTGACCAATCTTCTTACCTGATGTGAGACCCATGAACTTGCTTCTAGGTTTCTTAATTGGTCGTGTCTTCTCTGACCTAGTAATAGCCATTGCATCAACTCTCCTTCTCCACCTCAAGAAAACTCACTCTGTCAAGTTAGGAGCTGGACCAACTCTCCTTTTTGTATATGTCTAGTTATATGTCACTGGATCATGAATTTATTTCTCTAATCGCTGTGAAAGTAGGAGAAGTAAGTTCCACGTGATTAGTCTGGTGCAAAGTAGTGCTTGCATTCTTAGTGTTTTATAAAATTATGAGAGTCCATAGGTTAAGTCTCTACTTCAATGCACCTTAGTTTTACATTGAAACACTTTGCTTTTGAGTGGCATACTTGCAGTTATTTAATGGTATTCTGTTATGTTTCAGTGGAAATGTTTCCTTGCATCCAATCCACTGGCCTTATGTTTCTGGTGGTATTCTTGCTGGTAAGTCAACTTTCACTGCTGCAGATACAAGCTACGGCATTTTTATTTTCGGTTTCAATACTTATTTCTTCTCTTATTAAATTGATGTTATTTGCACTGAGAAATTTCAGTATTATGCATACTAATTTTCTGCTAACTTCAATGACTTCCAAATATAAGTAAATTGTGGCAAAAGCTTTTAACCGAATTACCAATCTAAAATCCACTATTGAATAGTTGTCCGTTTTACTCGTTTACTGTAATCTGGTGTATTTGTTTAAAAACTATGATAGCTGATTCAGCTATGGTTTCAACTGTTGGCATTGCCAATGACAAAACACAGATGAGATGGGCTTGGGGAAAACTGTTGAGCTGCTAGCTTGTATTTTTGCTCATCGGATGTCATCATCTATAGTTGCCGATTGTTCGTATAAGCTGCAAGTTGAAGGGGGGCAAAATAATCACTTCAAAAGACTAAAAAGAGAGCGAGTGGAGTGTGTATGTGGTGCTGTCACAGAGAGCTACAGGTACAAAGGATTGTGGGTACAGTGTGATATCTGTGATGCTTGGCAACATGCAGATTGTGTTGGGTATTCATTGAAAAGAAAAAAATCAAATTCTAGGAACGTCACCGAAGAAAGATATGAAGAGTGCACAAAAGGAAACTCACGCAAACATGCTAAGAGAAAGAACAATAACAAAATAGTTGAGATGGATGGAGAGTACATCTGCCAGATATGCTCGAAATTGATTCAAGCCACTGAATCTCCAGTTGCCGCAGGTGCAACTCTTATTGTGTGTCCAACTTCTATATTGCCCCAGTGGCATGCTGAAATTATTCGGTATTTTTTTCATTCTTTTATTTAACCTTTTTGATTTTAATATATGTGTAGGCTGCACATCTCTCATATCAGACATCCGTGCGCACACAAATTATCTAATGTGATTGAAAAATAAAATTGTGTGGAGTTTTCATGGTCTATTGATGTAATATACCGGTTCAGAAACCAGGAGAGAAACTGGTGTGGAAGTGGAATTGAAATTCTTGAACAAGAATAAAGTTGAAAAACTTGAAAATATGTAGAGAATAATTTAATTATAATGAATTGTTTAATTGAAAAGTGTTCAAAGCCTTTATTTATATAGGAAAAATAATTTCCTAATCCTAATGGTACTAAGAAATTGAAAAATGTTACAAGAAGGAACGAAAACTAAAATCCTAATCTAAAGGAAACAAAAATCTACTATAATATATTTAATCTTATTATAACAATAACTCTCTTCTATCTTATTTATAACGGGATTGTTGTACATCATTCTTCCTCACTTGTAGAAAACTCGTTCTCGAGTTTGGTTGTCGCAGAGAAATAATTAATTAAGAGGAAAATAGTCAAGAATTTTTGGTACATCGAATACTGAAAAATTATTCATCTCTTTGTTATTCTTTGAAATTGTATTATTTGATGTTAACTTTGCTCCTACTCTAATTGGTACGCTATAAATTTTACTGGGAGGTTATAAAAAAATTTCCAAATAATCAAAAAATTCTTGACGTTATTAACCTAATCGAGCAAATCTTTGACATATAAACGACCTTTAAAGGTTGGTGAATCCATCCTCAATTTAACTTTTGTCCATTTTGACTATGACGTTAAGTTTGGGGAATAAAATGACCATGCCCATGAGTATGGGGAACAAAATGATCGAGTTCATATACTTAGGGGCCAAGTTGTAATTATCTTCATCCTAAAAAAAGTCAAACCGAATGTCTTTTCACGCTAGTGGTGCCTAACCTTTCCATATGCATGAGTGTTTAGTCCAATGTATCCTTGCCGTTGAAATTTTGGGGCGATTCCTTCTAGTTGCCTGAAATTGCATGCACCTCTTCGAAAATCTTAGGCTACCACGTTTCTCTACAGATGAGGGTGAAGACTTGAAAACCCTGTTACTCATCAACCTACACTATTGGGATTTCGAGTATTGGTTGCGTAGTTGAATCCTAGGTGGCGCATTGCTCATTTAGAGGTCGTCCCGTAGAGGGTCTGTTTCTTCATTGTCGGCGATAGGTTGTCATTGAATCTGCTTGGGTGGATTTATGATGGGTTGTTGCTTACCTTATTAATTTGGGTTGTTTACGAGTCAAAACCAGGGTTGAAGCCCCTCTAATTTTCTTAAGGTTTTGAGCAACAAGTTTAAGGTCATCTTTTGACTGTAGCTCTTCACTCGATGGTACATTATAAAGTTTTTAAGTCACCATGATTGGAATAGTCACGGGCTGTAGTAGGTGACCATCCATGTTTGAATTCAATGATGAGCACTACTAAACTCTTTTGAACATCTTGAAAAGTTTTTTTGATGTTGATAAGTTGGTGCTCAATGTTTTCGAACCTCTGTTCCTCATAGGAGGCCCGAACTCCACAAGCACCATCCTTAGTCATCAGCCTACGTACAAATCCTAGCTTTGATGCCAATTTTGGTGCGGAAGTGGAACTGAAATTCTTGAAACAAGAATAAAGTTGAAAAACTTGAAAATATGTAGAGAATAATTTGATTATAATGAATTGGTAAATTGAAAAGTATACAATGCCTTCATTTATATAGTCAAAATAATTCTCTAATCCAAACGGTACTAGGAAATTAAACAATGATACAAAACTGTCCTAAAAGGAAACAAAATCCTAATTTAAAGGAAATAAAAATCCTACGTAATAATCACTAACTTCTATCCTATTTATAATAGGCTTAGACACATCAAAGGTGGAAGTGTAGGTTTTCGAATTTATAGACAATATTTTAAATAATATGCATATGGTCTTATCTAACACCTTAACTTTTTAGATCAAGTAGTTCAATATGGTATCAAAACTTGCAAGCTTTCATTCTCCAGCGAGCAGCCCCGTGCTACACGTCTGGCCAAGTTATCTTGTTGATTTAGACATCATCATCTGACCAATATTAATTTTTTTAGTTCTTTTTTTATCTTGTAGTTATCCCATGACTTTCTGGTTGAGCCTCTTTTGTGGATCTGTTGAATTTTCTTAAATGTCAGTTTGGGTCGGCTTGCTCCTTTTCTTGGATCTAATTTCATTGGGCTGCTATTAGATATCTTTTAGCTCAATTTTCCTCATGTAACCGATTTCCATACTTCCCTGTCCTATATTAGTATAGAAGCAGTCCTTTTATTTATTTATTTTTTTGTTGTTGTTACTTGCCAAACTTTCTGAAGAGTATCCTATCTTCTCTTCCACCAAATTTACTTCTACCTCATATCACATATGTTGTTTTAGCCTGCTTGTGTGCCTAGGTGTTTGTTATGGCCAGTCTTTTATTTGTTCATATTCGGGTGGATTACTGGTGCAACTCATGGATCTTTGGAGTGCTAATTGTTAACATGATCTATCCTCAACAAACTTAGTTGTAAAAAAAAGCTTAGTTGTGGAAAACATGATCTAATGGTTGCTCCCTTCTTTGCTTTATATATAACTGCACCTGTGAACCCTTCTCTCCCAGTGTTTGTCTGTGTCCAATCTTCAGATTGTATCCTTAATATGATAACATCCTGGCATTGTCCTTTACTTTAGTGGAGTTATCCAGGGATGCAATGGGTCCCTGTATCCAAGTCCCGTAACCTAAATCTAGTCCTGACCAACTCTATTTTAAGTCATTAATATTAAGTCAGTCCACTAAAGGCCAAATACTGCACTTTCAAATTACTAAATTAAAGAAGCTTGCCAACCCAGTTATCAGTTAGGAGAGTTAGGCCTTAAGGTCAACAAGTCCAACAATTTTTCCCCATTGAACGTTGATAATTGGAATTGGGTGTAAAATTGATCGTCTTACTTCTTTAATTGTATCTCTTTAGGTCACATTTTATCAACTAGAATAATCTATTTGTGTTCCAATCACAAATATAATAAATTTAGTTAGTACTGAGTACTCCAATTTTTCCGAGTATCAAAACACGTCTAAGGGGATATTTGTCGCTTGTTAAATGTATGATTCGGTATTACAGTACATATTTCATGCATTCGCTAGCCTAACTTCAAAAGTACCAAGGTATATATCGCCTTACAATCTCACTTTTAATGCGTCAAAGAGTCCAGGTTATGAACCAGGTTTTATTGCCCACTTCTATGACCAAGACTAGACTTTTAGTCTATTCTGAAGTAGATGACACTATGACCTTTCAATATAAAGCGACCAACTATCATGGATAAATGTTCTGGTTATAGATTAAAAATTAAATCCTCAATATTTACTCAACAATAAAAAATAAACTGTTATTGAAACAGTAGAATGCATAATCAATCACATTTGTTTATTTAGAGTGTGTTTGGTGCACATTAAAATGAGAAAATGCATTCTTTTGATGTGATGTGATGAAAAATATGTNGTGGGACAAACAGGGGCTTAATCAAAAGAATAATATTAATATCTACATACAAAGAATAGATAAGCTTCTAGGGCACTTTTTCTAACTATATTTTTAATGTGAAAGAGCTACTAACTGATTTTGCTTCTTCAGTGTGCCATTTGCTTAAAAGCTTCTTTTATTTGATAGATCTTTATTTGTTTTGTTCTTTTGTGTCCCATTTACAGTCATACAAATCCTGGTTCATTGAAAACCTGTGTTTATGAAGGAGTTAAGTATACTTCCTTTTCTGATGAATGTATAACTGATATCAACGAACTTCTAAATGCTGACATCGTCTTGACGACCTATGATGTACTTAAAGAGGATTTGCCACATGATTCTGAAAGGCACGAAGGGGATCAACGCTCCTTGAGATATGAGAAAAGGTATTCTATCTTAAATATATTGGATGATAGATTGTTTCTTATATGGAGATTTATTGAAGAACTATTTGTAAGAACCGATTCTAGTTTAGTAGATTCAACAAGTAGATTCTGTTACATGTTGACTATTCTATCCAAATTTGAGAGTTGGATTAAGTATATTCTATAGTTACTGTGTAGTCTACTAGAAATTTAAACGGAACATGTATATCTTATCTTTATCTTGCTTACTTCCTTGCTTATGTAATTCGCAGTGACAAGATTTTATTCCTTTTCTTATCTTCCGACTAATATAGCTTGCTAAAGTCAGGGGGCTTCCGTTGAATGTTGTTCCTACCATTGTCATTCTATTCATGCTTACGATACTCTAGTTGACATAATCAGACCTAAAATATATTAATTTAATAGATGGATGCATTCTTGGCTGTCCTGATTCTTGATTATTTAACCTGTTCATTTGTGGAAGAGCTATAAGTTTTTACTGTTTGCACTCACCGATAATGTACTGTTATTGTAGAAGTGGCAAGAACTTCTTTTTGATATGGAGGTTGTATGCTAGAAAGTGTTACGTGAAGGTGTATAGAAGCTCTTCATAATTTTACACTAGCAATTTGGCGATCACTAAATTGATGCTCTTTGAAAGCTCTTCAAAATTTAATGTGATCTTTCTCGCAGGGCTTCATTGTGTATTCATTAATTTAATGCAACACATATAGACCCAGTCAGTTAGTCCTGAGTAACACCCTAATTGTTGTAAGTTTGTACTAACATACTTTTCCTCCACTCATCCAACATCTTCCCAGTTAAAATGACATTGTTTAGTAATTTTGTTAACCAAGAAATACCAACATCTCCAAGACATTCAATATTTTCTAAGCTTAAACCTTATCAATTTTCGTTTCTTGTGGAGTGTGTATCTCCTGTGCAACCCATACTCTTGGGAAATAGTTTTGACTATATGGGAACTAGATACTTAATGGGTGCATCTGAGTTTTTGGCTGGTGTGGATTGAGGCAGAGTCCATCTCTTGTAATCATCCTTTACAGTAGAAATGTTGTTCAAAATCGTCTTGAATTTCCTATTGAAGACTGTAGAAATCCTAAAGATTGTATTTAATTTATTCTTGTACCGTGTTTAGAGTTCCCCATAATTAGTTTGATTGTATTTATGGCGATTTCCACATCTCCTAAATTTGGAGATTTCTTTCCCTTCTCCCTTATCCCACTTGTATTAGAAATTGAGAGGTTGTATACGGTTGATGAATATACAAGAAATACAGAAAATTATTCTTGTCTTCATTGTGTCAGAGTCTTGAAATTAATGAAGTCAGTCCCTGTCAACAGTAAAAACTCAAATGACTTTTGAATCTTCTTACAGCGAGGTAGAGATCAATTTTGCGATGGGCTCGACGGAGGAGAGAATGCTTCCTTTCAACCCACAGTGGAGAAGTTGAATGGAAGAAACTTCGGGGAGTGGGCTCAATCAATTAAATTGGTAATCGATGACAAAGGAAAGCTAGGTTACTCGACTGTAGAAACTAGGAAGCCAACTGATGCAGGAGCATACAAATTGATAAAGAACAATAAGAAGAAAAGAGATCAAAGGGAAGAATTGAGGGCAAGAGGAATAATTTTATTCATATAATTTAGGTGTGTCTGTAAACAGTGCCCCTAAGTCCCTTTATAGAGGACTTTGAAATTAAATAAACTTGCTATTTAAACGAACTTGAAAATAAAAGATAACATTGTCAAAGTCGAATGACTATAATCTAGATAAACTCGAATTCTACTAATTATTAGTCTTTGGCCTTGAATAGACTTTTAATTATTTCCTTGTTGCGCCATTCCTTCCCTGCTGAAAAGAATTCGATTCCGATGAGGTATAGTCCAATTAGGCATCCAAAAGCTTTGCATCTAATTGACGAAACTCTTCTTCATTAATCCAAGTAGCTAAACGGATGACCTTTCCAACACATAAGAAACCTACGAAAACCACCATTTTGGGAAGTAATGATCTCATCTTTGAGCACCTCATCAACATCTTGATGTGAAAATGTGGTGATAGGGGCTCGAGGGAGCGACTGAGGAACTTGTCTTGTAGGCATGTTAGAAGACAAACCGGAGGCTCGAATGTGCTTCGATAAGGATACAAGTCTGCAATATTGAAAACTAGACTAATATTAAGTGCGTTGGCAAATCAAGTAGATAAGCGTTAGTTTCAAGCATTTTAACAATAGGGAAAGGGCCAAGCAATCTAGTACAAAATTTTTTGCAACATGTTTTGGAAAACGTTCAAGTGCAAGTCTTATCATAACTTTTTTTTTTGAAAGGTAATTAAATATCTTATTGATCAAAACTTAATACACATGAAGTGTATCATCAATACAAATCAGTAAGGAACAACATGAAATTAGGCAACCTATCTATATGCCTAGTAGCCACAGCAAATACAATGTCAAATAAAACAACTCCTTAAACTGCTCTGTTGTCCGTGTTTGGTCTTCAAAACAACGTCCGTTTCTTTCTCTCCACATACACCAAACAATGCATCCCGGAATAAGGCCTCAGACAATTTTACTATCCTTATCTCGAAACTTCCGCCTCTATGTCTTTAACACGTCCTCCATACGCCTCGGCATCACCCAATCCATATGCTGCGACATCAAGATATCGTTCCACAATAAACGGGCAGCATCACAATGAAGAAATAAGTGATCAATTGTCTCCCCATCCTTCTTACACATATCACACCACTCTGTAACATAAAAGCCCCTATTGCGAAGGTTATCCACTGTTAACACTTGTTCTTTGACCACCGTCCATAGTAAAAATGCCACTCGTGGAGGCAGTTTACATTTTCAAACCAACTTCTAGGGGAATGAGCTCTCTTCAACTCCCGATAGAGATCTAAAATAGGTGCGAACCGAAAAAATACCATCTCGTGTCAGTCTCCACCTGCTACAATCATTCTCTTCTGCCCTGATGTGTACCTCGTATAAAGATATTAGAAACAACGCATAATCATCCAATTCTCAGTCCTGCAGACCCCGGCCAAAAACAATATTCCAATTGGAATTCTCATTATGAATATCTAAGATATTATTTACCATGGTAGACGGTTCCAACTCAATACGATACAGGAAGGAAATCTCATCTTAAGCGATTGAACTTCACACTAGCAGTCATCCCAAAAGCTGATTGTATTACCATTCTTCACAACAAATGTCAACCTATCCCTAAATTCGCTCCATCCTCGCCGAATATACCGCCACAAACTCACCCCATAAGAACCACGTCTCTCACCTGAGCACCATCCCCCTCCATAATACCATATTTTGCCCCAAAAATAATTCTCCAAAAACTCTCTCCACTCTAAATCGCCACAACCACTTACCCAACAAGGCCTTGTTAAACAGTACAAAACTTCTCGATCTGAAACCACTGAATCTAATAGGAAAACAAACCGCACGCCAATTAACCAAATGCAATTTCCTCTCCTCTCCTAATCCTCCCCAAAGAAACTTCCTTTGAATCCTTTCTAATCTCTTTGCCACTGCAATAGGAATGGGAAACAGGGACAAGAAATAAGTGGGAAGATTCAACAAAGTGGACTTTATGAGAGTAAGACGGCCTCCCTTCAAAAGGAACATACGCTTCCATCCTGCTAATCTCCTCTCTACCCTTTCCATAATACCGTTCCAAATCTGTGTGCTTTTAAACTGTGCTCCTAGAGGAAGATCAAGATAAGACATAGGCAGTTGTGCCACCCTGCAGTCCAATATCTCAGCCAACTCCTCTACCTTGTCGACCTTTCCCACTGTGATAGCCTTAGATTTTTCCAACTCTATTTTCAATCCAGAGACGGCTTAAAAGCATAGGAGTAAACGATGCAAGTTCCTGAATTGCTCAACGCCCACATCATAGAAAATCAACATATCTGCAAATAGCAAATGAGAGACTTGCAACTGCCTAACCACAAAACCTCTTAATAAACTTTGCCCCACAACCTTCTCAAGCATCCTACGAAAAGCTTCCATAACAATGACAAATTACAATGGTGACAGAGGGCCCCCTTGTCTCAATCCTCTTCTACTGCGAAAGTAGCCCTCTGGGGTGCCATTCACCATAATTGAGTACGAATCCGTAGAGAGACAAAATTGAATCCAGTGGCACCATTTCTCCCCAAAACCACATCTCCTGAGCATATACAAAACAAATCCCCAATTAACGTGATCATATGCCTTCTGAATGTCGAGTTTACATAACATTCTTGGAACCCCCAATCGCAGTCTGGAGTCAGTGCATTCGTTTGCTATAAGTATGGAATCCAAAATCTGGCGCCCTTTGACGAAAGTATTCTGAAATTTAGACACCACATTTCCCAGCACCTCCTTTAATCTATTCGCCAAAATCTTCGTAATAATCTTGTAAACCCCACTCACTATGCTAATAGGACGAAAGTCCTTAATATCTGTCGTACCCGATTTCTTAGGAATGAATAAATGTAGCATGGCGCTACGTAAAAATCTTCCACACTAAAAGAAATAGGTAAGGACGTCTATAATGTCGATCGCACCACTTCCCATGAACCCTTATAGAATGAGAAAGAGAATCCATCGGGTCTTGGAGCCTTATCGTCATTTATGCTGAACACCACCTCTTTAATTTCATCCTCCCCAAATGGTCTTTCTAACCAAATAGCATCCTCCACATCAATAGTAGAAAAGTCAAGCCCCTCCAACCCAACTGCTCACTATACAAGGACTGATAAAAGCTAATCATATGGGTCCCGATATCATGTGGAGATCCTCATAAGTGATCCCATCAACCTCCAACCACTTGACCCGAGATTTCGACGCCAAACAATCTCCTCCATCTCCACCAACCTCTCCAACTCTTATCTTAATTCTCCACGTCTCGCTCTATCATCTTGTACCAATCCATGGTTCTCTTCCAACCTATCCAATTCTTCTATATTTGAAAGGCATTGATTTTTGTGAGAAGTGACATCTCCCACCACCTCCTCGTTCCACCTCTTAAGATCCTATTTCAAAACCCTCAATTTTCGATCTAAGACATAACTAGGAGACCCCCTGAAATCATAGGATGTCAACCAATTCCGTATTCGTTCCTCAAAACCTTTTACTTTTAGCCACATCCTCTCAAACCTA
>CAIGRS010002841.1:0-12604 GCA_903798395.1 Fraxinus floribunda
CAACATGTTTCCAACTGGACTATGACATAACTGCTATGGTAGTTGAACAATAGAGATGTTGCAGGTGATTGAATTTCATTCTGTTTGATTGACAAATAGACTATGTTGAATAAGAAGCACTATGAGGGCTACTCTTGTTTCCATTTGGCTTGTTTATTGCGGATCAATTCTTTATGTTTCACCTTTTCTTGATATGATGAAATTCTATAGCTTGCGTTCTTAGTTTTCTAGAGCAAAAATAAGCTGTACTTGAATATTTGGGGTGTTGACATTACCACAGATTTCGTCCAAAGTTTGTGTAAAATAATTAAAAATCACTCTAACGCTATTAGGTAGTCAAGTAAAGTACAACTCGTGCATTGCACGTGTTATCCCACTAGTATATCTTAATATCTATATATTATAATTAACAATAAACTCTATGATAAAACAGCACGAATAAAATATTGTCACTGGTAAACAGCCAATAATTTAGGCAACTGTAACATATTACCATGTGAAACTTGTCACTGGGAGATTTTTATGGCACTTTGGAAGATAACATTAAGTCGTAGTTTAAAAAAATGATAAAATTTAAGTTAAAAGTAAAAAAATATAGTTTAGTTACGTATTGTATTTTCTCGACCTTCCATATCTCGACCCCATATAAAAAAATGCACGATTACTTTACAAACACAACAAATAAAAAATAGTTATACTATAGCCCTTGTTTGATGGAAATTAAAATTAGATTTTTTTGGTAAATTTTGATAAAGGAAGAAACGTGTGGTTGAAAAGTTGTAGTTCCATTAAATATATGATTCAAAATTAATTATTGACTTTACCTCAATGATTAAAATTTTAATTTTAATTTTCACAGATAGACGTTTATGATGTTTTTGAGCCACATTATTTTGGAAGAATGTATTTTGGAATAATAGATTGATGGAGAATGTGTGATTGAAAAAAAAAGGAAGAGTTATTGACGTGATGAAAAATATTATTTTATTGAAAAACGTGTGGTTGAAAATAAGTAAAACAATGAGAATGAAAATTTTAATATGTACCAAACATGAACTAAAACTTTTCACTTTGAGTCTATTAAATATATTTAGGCCCTGTTCGACATTCTTAAAAGTTTAAAAAACATTGTTTTGAATAGTATTTTTTGGAGAATCAGTGGTTAAAAAGTGGAAAAAAAATGTGTTTATGTGTGAATATTTTATTATACGAATGCGGTTGAAAATGACCGTGTAGCAAAAATAAAAATAAATTAAAGGATATCAAACATGGACTTATTGAGATTTTACCTTTTAACCACCCCTAGTCAAATATCTAAGATTGTCTTCGTTTGGTGCGAATTAGTCCATCTTTGAGCCACATTATTTTTTTATTTTTATTCTTCTACTCATTTTCAACCACACATTTTTCAATAAAATAATATTTTCCATAATATCAATAACTTTTCTTTCTTTTTAAACCACACATTTCCCATCATATCAAACAAAAAAAATGCATTCATGTGGAAATAATGTGGTTCAAACATGGGCTTAATATTAAATTTTTAGTAAATTTTGATAAAAAATGATGAAATTTGTGGGTGTGTTTAAACTCCACTTTGTAGGAAAATAGATATTGTAATAGTGATTATTTAGAGAATGCGTAGTTAAAAAGTAGAAAAAATTCAAGTTTAGGAATATAATTATTTTATTGAAAGAATACGTGATTGAAAATGAGGACATGTTTGAGCCCCGTTTTCTTTTGAGTATCAATTTTAAAATAGTAGATTGATAAAAAAATGTGTGGTTAAAAAAAATAATGAAATGTTTTGAATTTGCGTTTAATATTATTTTATTAAAAAATATAAAGTTAAAAAGAAAAAGAAGAGAAAAATGTATTTCCTAAGCCTCTGTTAGGTAAAAAATAAAATTGAAATTTTAATTTAAGTCAAAATCAACAATTAATTTTAACTATTTATTTTATGATATTCTCAATAATTTTTTTTTTCAAAATATACTAAAAATCAGATTTTAACCCCGAGGCTAATAATGGAGATCAAACAATGGTTCCATTTTAAAAGAATGGGCAGAACAAGGCATTAAAAGGCGAAAAAAATAAAAATAGTAAAAGTGAAAAATAAAAAATAAAAAAAATCTTGACTATCCATGTACCTGTGTTTCTTCTGGGGTCCACAAGAGGGTGGGACCACGGCTCAACCTCAGTATACAAACAAGCATTTCAGAAATGTTTCTTCGGCGTCTCTTCCAATTCGGCTGCTCGGAAAAAAGTCTTGTACACATTTTCTGGCGTATCGTAAAGTTTACTTTTCAGAAATCTGAACGAGTCTTGACTTGACCTGAGTCGTCTCTTTAACTTCGTACCTCTTTTTATACAGGACATTACCATTTTCTTTGCTCTAATCTTACTCCATAAGCTTCGAGTGGTGGATTTCTTTCTGTTTTCAGATTTGAGAAACACAGGTGTTTTATAGTTTCATTTCCCTTTTTCTTATCTCCATCAAAATAGGAATTTTCATCTTAAAGAGGTAGATTCGTGCTTTCGTTGCATGATTTTCTTACTTTTTGCTGCTGTTATTTTTTTTTCGGAGACCATGTTTTTGTGTCTGATAAACTATTGTTTATCTTAGTAGTGCCTGCTTTTCATAAAGAACAAGTTTATGCTAAGATTACAAAAAGTTTATGGAAGTTAAATTTAAGTTAGTTATTCTGACACGAGCCTTTTTTTTTGTCCCAAATGCATTTTGGAACAGTAATTTGATGATAACGTGCGGTGTGTGGTTAAAAAATAAGTTGTAATATTATTTTGGAGAAATGTATTTTGAAAATAAGGGGGAGGAAACAAGGCATAAAGTGAGACTTTCTTTCACAAGAAACTAATTTTTTTGCGAAGGAAGATATCTAATTGCGTCAGCACGTCTGATGTATAAGGTGAAAGCAAGCGTCACATTCTAAGCCGGTTTTGCCGTGATAGTTAGGCCCGTGGTATTAGGCTATCAGGGCATGTGTGTGCTGGGGATGGTTTGGTTTTGTTTCTCTAGCCTTGTTTGGAGGTCAAGTGCCTAGCGACTCGAGTCCTGATATAAGTTGGTTTTGCAGTGATGAGTTAGATCCATGGACTTTAAGCTACACAACTCAGTAAAAGACAGAATTCAGAGTTGTTTGCTCGGAAAGTGTGGAAACGGAGAGAAGTACATATAATGTTTATGTTATGGGGAATGGTTCGACTTATTTTATACAGTTGTAAGTACTAAGAGAGTATTGGTGAAGGAATAGAGAAAGGAAAATGTTATAAACTCAAATATTTAGTGACATATAACATCAGTGGAAAAAGAAATGTTATTTATGATTACTTGATGCGGAGTAATATGGGTTCAAATTCTACCGGTCCAATCCGCTGATTAGTGATGCAGTGTAAATGCCAATCCATGCTATCATGGTGTAGCCTGTCTACTACGGTAAGACAAACATCGTTTCACGTGAATCAACAGCTGTTCTTCGGCCACCAACTCAATAATTTGTGTAGCGGTATGTGGCAATGATGTGGGGCGTGGACAAAAGAGCATTCTCGAAACACTTCAGATGACACTATGAGAAACATTTACTTAGTAAAAAAGCTAGCTAATCATCATCATTTGAAGAATCCTTGTGAATGTGGCTTGATGTAAATGGTTGAATTGGAAAAATGAAAATAATATGGTCAATGATCTTACTGTGAATTGCCGGAGTAGTCTCTTCCTGTTGTACTTAACCTGCTTGTTTTTTTTTCCCCTTTTATACAAGAAATAAATCTAGTGAAAAATGAATATATTGATTGTTACGCATGTTGTGTTATCTAATAGTTTCATAGGTAGGGGTGATGACTGATGAGGAAAGGAGCATCCTACTTAATTTAAAGGAATGACACAAAAGAGTAACTGTAGACAGAAAGCTATATGATGAACTCATTTGCATTTCTTTATTTTTATTTTTTCTCCACTTTACACCTTTACTTTACATAGGTTTTGAAAAACTACTTTGCATTCACTAATGAACTGAATCACATTACACGTCAAAATTATAAGCTGGTCTGGTTCTGTATTTATTAAATTCCGAGTTACCAAATTTGTTGATAGATGCCTGAACATTACAGTGTACCCTATTTTTAATTAGAAGGATAAGAAAGGAAGCTCAAAAAATATTTTAACTGTCATTTTTCAAGCTTGAAAGTGTTATCTTTATTTTCCCAAAACATTCAATTTGCTTCTAAGATATTAAATTTATTTCTATTGCAGGCATATTATTTAAGAAAAATGGATTCTTCTGAAAAAGATGAGGTACCAATGCTATCAGCAACGTATTTGCAAGTCTACGAGGGCAATGAATCTTCAGCTAGGGGTTTTTCATCCAGGACCAGGAGTGCATCGATGTCTATTCCTGTGAACTCTATGGACTCCTCTGAATATGAAAACAACCTTGTAGGTTACACTGGTCCTTTAAGAAGTGAAAGAAGGACATCGTTTGTACAGAGGAGTGGTCCTTTATATGCCGGTCGTGGACATGTTGGCACCATTCAGTCTACGCAAGGTTCTTTAAGGCAGAAAAACACTGAGCCCAAAGTAGAAAAATATCCTTCAGTTAATGGAAGGGATCAGAATGATTGGCCAGATGGGAACTACATGGGAAAAAATGAACATCTTTTGAGGTCTGGGCAACTGGGGATGTGCAATGATCCATACTGCACAACGTGCCCAACGTATTACAATTTTACGGGGAACCAGAATAACTCAAGAATGGATATATTTGATGCTAAGGTATTATACACATTCTTTCTTTCTCTTTTATTTGAGGGTGTGGGGGGAGGAGTTGAGGAATCCCAATTCATGTAGTGTTGTATCCATAAACAAGGTTATTTGATTGCCACTCTCCTAGCAAATCTATTAATCTAATCATATACCAGTCTAAGTGATATGTGCATAGAAATTAGAACTCCTACATATTTAATAATATGCTTGATTATATGGACTTATTCTTCCAACATCAATAAATAGATTGTAATGAAGGTTCATTTATATGTTTTAAATCAAGGATTGGGATTAGGAAATATAACTAACGAGTATATCTTGAACAAATTGTGAATTGATAATATTACATAAAATAGAAGTATGACAATATTAGTGTTTCAGAGGGAACGTGGTAGTTCTTTAAACAATAATGGGTGTGCTAGATATTTATGGAATATGGCAAGTAGTTCTTCTGATAAAGTGACTAGTGATGTAACAAGTGAGCGCTCTGCTAGGAACAGTGATTTTTACGAACTTTTATTTTCTCAAGGAAAGATTTTCTCTGAGCCGGTTCATCAATGTACTGGATGCTTCACGTGTGTTCTTAACATAGTTCAACTATTTGTTAAATTTCAAACTGTATAATTGATTGTTCTAAAACAAATTTCTTCCTGTCATCTTTCAGTTTTTTGGCATACAATTGTCTGCTTTAGACATGCAAAGTTAGACAATTAGCTCATGCTGTTTGATTTTCATGTGTCTATTTGTAGTTCCACAATATGATTTATGGAGATGCAAAAGGTTGGGCAAAGAGAATGTCTTCTTTTTTGCGTCGTTATATTCCAGGAGTCATGAATCCTCATGCAAAAGTAGTTCAGCAGTGGAACAAGTTCTTTGTGATCTCTTGCTTGTTTGCAGTATTTCTAGACCCGCTGTTCTTTTTTCTACTGGCAGTGTTTCAGGTAAATTTTTAAAAGTTGGTCGGTCTTATTATGCACTTGAATCCATCTTCAGAACATATGCCTTCTATAACAATTAATAATTATTAAGTTATTTGGTTTCTCATTATAAACAACGGAAATCCGAACTGAAAGTGTGCAAGAAACACAGTGTAGTTTGTTTAAATAGATACATTTGGGGGGTCATTTACTATCCTAACTATAATATACTTCAGAAATTAGCATTTTTTTACTGATTTAATATGTTCAACAAATAATTTATTAGTGTGATTTATTATTTATTAAGTTGGAGTTTCATTATATGAAGTTGTTAACTTGTTATCTACTTGGATAATATGCCATATTGAACAATCCCACTTGGAAAATATTCTGGCTATTTAGCAAGGTCAAAATTCATTCTCTGTTCTTCAAGGTCCGGGTGATCACCAAAGTTTCCTTTCAGATTTAGTCAGTAGGAACTGCAAAAGTTATATATTTTTTCAACTACACACTTGACTCGCTGAAATCAATGGAATCTTTCTTTTTTTCTTCGTTCTGTTGAGATTTCACAAGTGATTTTCTGTCACTGTTCCAGTTCATTTTTTTGACAATATTAGTTGGGGTTTATTGCAATATTCAGATTTATTGTTCAAAGTTGAGTGATGCTTTCCTTTAAGCTTAGGCTACACAATCAGTCTGTTTTATGCACTGACTTTGCTTTAATATAAAATAAGTGTGCTCAATGGATACTTTTAAACTTGGAAAAAAATTAATAAAAAAATCAGTCATTACAGCCAAAAAATGCAAGATGAAAGTATATCAACAAAGAAAGGCAAATGTAATATCTTTTTAAGCTCAAAAAATTTATGAAGTTGTGAATAGATAGCCAAGCATTTTGAATGGGTCAAGTCTCCATTTAGAGCTCGTTCCTTTTTGGTGTTGTTTAATTGACAAGGAATGATTATTCTTTATTGTGGGGTGTTTGCTTCTAAGGTATTGCTTTGGAGGAATAGGGATACAGAATCAGAATGGCAGATTTTGATTCTATCTGTTTAGTTTGCTGGATTTGAATTGGCCATTCCAATTTAGCTTGAAAATGCAATCCTGTTGTTTAGAGTTTTTCGAACCATCTCTCAACCTAATTTGAAACTCTGAAGTTCCAATTAATGCACAGATTGATCAAAGGTCCCCAAGAGACCAAATAAGTGTTGTTCTGCCACTCATTGCCTGGTCCAGCTTCATGGGAAGCCGACCAACCACTTACATCTCTCTGATCCCCACACACAGTTGCACACACATAGACATTGGCACATCATTTCTTTTCTTCCTTTTGATTTATTTCCTTGTTTCTTCTTCTACCATGTTTTCCCTTTTCTGTTCAAACATATGCAAAATATTTCTTAGTCTAGGTAATGATAGCTAATGCTCAAAAATTATATCAAACCCACTTGTAGGAAGTTTATTGCTTGTTCTTCTCGTTCTTTTCTTGAAGGCTGTGGTATGGGTGGGGTAGGGTGAGGGGAGCTATTGGTGGTTGCAGGCTGGGTGATTGAAATAGCATTTGCTTTTGTTTTTATACAACTCTTATATCTGTTGGCAACTTTATATTCTTTTCCATTTTCATGTCTGTGTGCTCGCCTGTATGTGCTCCTTTGCATGGTGATCTATGATTTACCTCCTGTTTCCTGTTTCTCTTTTTGGCTGGAGATATTCATAAGCATATTTAAAAAACCCTTTCAGGTTTTATTGGGTTCATTCTTGCTATCACACATTAGTGTTTGTCACTGTACGCTCATCAAATTGTTGCCTAAATATGATGGCTAAAATTACATTACTGATGAACTATGCCCTCTCAAGTTTACATTTTATCATTTTGGACCAGGATAACAAGTGCATAGTATTAAATGGGCCCTTGACAACAACAATTGTGGTTTTGAGGAGCATGACTGACTTCATTTACTTACTTCACATGCTCCTTCAGGTAACTTGTTCCCACTGCTCTAATTGTTTCTTAAATGTAGTTTGTTATTGTTAGCAATCCGATAGAAAACTCGTTCTTTGTTATACTCATCATTCCATCATTATCAATGTGCGATGGAAGTGACAATATGGATGCTAATGACACATCACTAACTTGAAATACTTGGTTATAGTTGCTAGTTAGTTTTCTTATCTGACCTGCTGTATTATTTTCTATGCTTGAAAACTCAGTATTGACATCATAACCAGGATCAGCCAGATCTGGACCCTTCTTTGAGCCATCCAAATATTCCATCTCGCCTTTACTCGTGAAGAAAAACTTGATCGCTCAATGTATAAGATTTTTTTCCCATTGTCTATGAGATGAAATCTGGATGATACTCTTTTTAGAACCAGAAATTTGTCCCATGGAGGTTTCATTTCCCTCAAATATGACTATGGAAATTATCTTCTGAGATACCAGGAATGAAGTCTGGTTAATCAACAAAAAAGATGAACCCTGGATTTTGATAATGGGGCTCTGATACCATGAAGGGGAAGTTAATTAATAATGATTGTGTTTGTATATTCTCTGTGATTACATTTCTATATAAACATGGAATTATTGAAATTCAAAGGCTAGAAAGTAGGAGAAAAATGCTTTCACAGCAACGCATTCATCTAATTCTGGAAACAGATAATCACAACTCGTCCCAAAATATCTGAAATGTTTTCTGGCGGGACATGTCCAATGTACAACCTAGTATGTCTTCACATTCTCAACTATTCCCAAATCAAACTTCTATTCATATTTATCTTAAGACCAGACATGGATTGATGTGATAAACTTCTTAGGAGGTATTATAATGAGCCTCCAAAACTTTCCTAAAACACAAAGTGATATTGGCAAATAATAAATGTAAAAATGCTGCCCTATAGGTGAAAACTTTAAAAAGTCCTAGGATGATGAAAATGGGCATCTGAAGCTTTCACAAAAAACCTACTGTTTTAGGCAAATAGTAACTGTGAGAGCGAAATCCTGTCCTTACCCTCTCCACTAGGAAATATATTTTGTATATAAGTTAGATCCTAATTGTGGATTTACAACTAGTATTGGAACATGTATAATTCCGAAAAAAAAAAAAGAAGAAAAAGACACAGAAAGTCACTTGTATATAGAACAGTATAGACCAAAAAAACACAACTAAAGGAATTGTTGTTTATGCAATAATTGAATTCTTTTCTGTTTGAATGCATGGCCGGATATCCAATTTTCATTTTGCAGTTTAGGCTGGCTTATGTTGCTCCTGAATCTAGAGTGGTTGGAGCTGGAGACTTGGTTGATGATCCAGATAAGATCGCCCTGAATTATCTTTCTGGATACTTTATCATTGATTTCTTTATTGTATTGCCGCTTCCACAAGTGAGGATCCTCCCCTCATTGCTCTTCTGCTGCATGATAATGATGTATTTTTCTAGCATTATTTTTTTCACAATTTTGGTATCACGAAGCACGTAAGGTATCAGACAAAATAGAAAATTGTCTCTGTCAATTGTCAGGGGTGACACATTGGATTTCAGTCTAAATCTACCGGTCTAATCTTAATTCTTAATTTTAGATATATTGTATAATTAATAAACGAATAATATCATTATTTTTTGTTTTCTTTTGTGGTTTACCAACCTTCATTGGATTTTATATTGTGTACTTCATTTAAGTTAGGTTAATACATTGGTCAACCTCCTAAAACTTTTCAGTTGTCACACCAGTTTATGTGTTACTCTCCCTCTTTTCTATTTTTTCTGGATTTTTTTAGTTAAGTTCTGTAGTCGCGATTTACCAACTTAACACGTAAGATTGACACTGGAGTGTTTGCCTCGTGTAGATCATTATACTGTTGATATTGCCCAAATCCATGAGATCATCTCGGGCTAATTATGCGAAAAATATGTTGCGGGCTGCCATTCTTGTTCAGTACATTCCTAGGTTGTACAGATTTTCACCTTTGCTTCTAGGTCAGTCTCCGACTGGCTTCATATTCGAGTCAGCTTGGGAAAATTTTGTCATGAATCTTCTCACATTTGTGTTGGCTGGCCATGTGGTGGGTTCGTGTTGGTATCTCTTTGGCCTACAGGTTTTCCTTGTGACTTTATAGCTTTCCTCATTTAATATCTGCTCTGCATAAGTAAAACCAATTTTAAAGTGCTTTCAATATTGCAAATGCTGTATACCCTAATTACAAGAAACGTCTAACTTCAGAATAACGTCTAGTTCTAATTTTGTTGTCTGTCTCATAATTCAAAGTGCATGCTTTTTCCTTCTTTCTCCTCTTGTTTTGGCAAGATTCATTTTTTTTTTCTGGAATTCCTGTTTAACATGATGGTACTACACTTCATTATAGCACCTGTAAAAGATTCTATCTTTCTGATTTTGTTATGATTTCTTCACAGAACATGCTCTATTTCCGTCAAATGATGCTTGTCACTTGAAAATCGTTAATGTAGAACTAGTTAATTAACTGTAATTTTCTCGCATGATACACATTGAAATGCTGTTCTTCCTACTCTAGACTGATTATTTGTAGACTTGCTTATCTCTAGAGAGTGAATCAATGTCTTCGAGATGCTTGTCGTAGCTCCAACATTTCACAGTGTACGAAATTCATTGACTGTGGGCGCGGAAATGAACATAAAGAATATGATAACGACTCAACATGGGAGCAATGGAAAAGCAATATAAATGCAACTGCCTGTTTTTGGAAAGACAGTTTCCAATATGGAATTTATACCCAAGCTGTCAATCTAACCACCAGGCAAAGTGCCACAACAAGATACGTGTACTCATTGTTTTGGGGGTTCCAGGTATCTTTGCATGATAACATTGTTTGAATTTTTCCTTTAAACCGAAGGCAGTTTTAAGTATGGAAATATATTTGGAGATGTTCGTGCTAAAATTTAAAAAGAAAATGGACAATAAATGTTCTTTTTATGCTTTTGTGGTAATGTCTCCTGGGCGAAGTCAATTCATAAGTGTGTCATGATGCATTGATTTTGTTAAGGAAAAGATTTAATAAATAATAGAATAAATTTCCTTGAATCAGATTGAAGCTGTATTTATTCAATCATTTCAAGTGCTTTAAGGCCTAAGAAAAGAGCGTTAGGATATACAGATTTTTTTGGAGTTCAATTCACAATCATTAGAATGTGGTATGACTCTGTCACATGGCTAAAGGCTAAAGAACACATACTTTGAAGAAAGAATGGTTTTTCATTTAAGTAAACTCTGATCCAAGTGTTGGCTTCCTTCCGTTTAAATTGTTCATAAGAAGAAAAGAGAAGTCTGATGAATGCAGGCTTATTCATGTCTGAGTTTTCTGACTTCATACAGTAGCATCAGATTTGATCTGGTATTTAAATTTCTGCCAGTTATAAATGACGATATATATTAACTGAAGAAGAAATTAAACAAGCTGAGCATTGAAGTAACATTCTTGAAGTTGTGTGCAAATTACTCGAAGTCATACTTGTTTTGTTGAAAATGCTAATTTTCCTACTGAGACCATTTCTTGTGGTGGTTTACGAAGCAAATTAGTACCCTGGCTGGGAATCAAGTTCCAAGCTATTTTGAATGGGAAGTCCTTTTTACAATGGCCATTATTGGAATCGGCCTCTTGCTTTTTGCTCTGCTGATAGGAAATATGCAGAATTTCCTCCAAGCCCTTGGGCGCAGGTAGCATGTTTGTGTATCCAAGCTGTACATTTGACATNGCTGGGAATCAAGTTCCAAGCTATTTTGAATGGGAAGTCCTTTTTACAATGGCCATTATTGGAATCGGCCTCTTGCTTTTTGCTCTGCTGATAGGAAATATGCAGAATTTCCTCCAAGCCCTTGGGCGCAGGTAGCATGTTTGTGTATCCAAGCTGTACATTTGACATGTTATAATATTTTTTTAAACGAGATTTGCTAAATTTCAGAGGTTTAATTACCTTATTAATCATTGTGCCACAAATATGTGCGTCAATATAGCAGTTGCATTCTCCCACCATAGATTTTTCCACCAAAAAGTGTAGTTTACATCTCATACATGGCTCATCCACGCTCTGTTAAAAAATGGTAATAACAAAAAGAATAAAAACATAATTTTTCTTGATCATTTTATACTGTAAGTTGAAATCGTATTTTCTCAAGTTGAAAATATAGCTGTCAACTTCTTTTTTCTTTTGTCAGGAGGTTAGAAATGTCTTTAAGACGCCGTGATATTGAGCAGTGGATGAGACATCGCCGCCTGCCCGTAGAACTAAGAAGGTGCCATCTTGATTTCCTTTACTTTTGACGCTTATTTTTAACCCTTTTTTTCTTTTTATTTATGAAAAAGGCATAATTATATTCTTCATTTCCAATTTAAATTATTTCAACATGCATCCCTGTGGTGCTCTTTTGTTACAGTTACTTATGTTCAAGGTCACAGTGGATTGCATTGGTATAAGATAATAATATATAAAAATTGGTAATTATTTTCCCTTGTTACTTTGTCAGTGTACAGAGTTCATTAAGATGTGATTTAAATTTGTTCTTTTGTGAATGTTTCAAGGCAAACCATAATGAACCTAATAATCATTTTTATTTCTTCTGGTCCCTCAGGGCTTCTGTGAAAAGATCTTATAGTTTGTTGCTATGGGCAGGTTTTGTTGTAAATATCTCCTCAAAGGCATTCATTAATAAGGGTGATAAGCTCCCACCCACCTCATCCATTCTAGAAGGATTGAGAAGCACCTAGAAGCATATATATGTTACAACTTTCGGTAACAAGGCAAATGGGAGGGAAAATCTGTTAGGAAGAGAGACTATAAATAAGAGAAAGAGGCTCAGTGGTTATGGAAAATATTATGTAATTGGCTGACCAAGGGGGAGAGATCTAAGCGTCTCGAAAGCTTAGAACCTATCTTT
>CAIGRS010002883.1:0-13414 GCA_903798395.1 Fraxinus floribunda
GATGACTTACGCGCCAAGCGGCGCCCCCCTATTGGAGGGGCGTCGGGTCCGACGCCCCTCCAATAGGGGGGCGCCTCTTGGCGCGTAAGTCATCCATGTAGTAATGGAGAAAGTCACTCTAGCATGGTCCTAACATATATCATTCAACTTTTTAAACAGCATACACCCTTGTTGTCTCTTACCGACTCATGCCCTGGCTAAAATTTAAATTTGTTTTTAATAATGATTATATTTGCACCATTTTTTATTTTTATTTTTGTAACATTTTAATTGCATTGAAGATCCCAACCTCTTACGTATTATCGCACTAACATTCCATTTTTTTTCACGCGTTTTTATCCTCGACCTTTCATTAACTAACACATTTTGTCTTCGATGACGGTTTTGCTTGAAAAATCTACTAGGAGAGCATAAAAACTGTCCACATTTAAAAACACGAAAAGGAATTCTTGAAGAAAACTCACCATAAAAAACGTGATGTGCTAATTAACCAAGGATTAAAAAAATGCAACAGAATAAAATTGGAGAACTAATTACAACAAGGACCTTAAGTGTAAATGTTATGCCGAAAAAAAAAATTGTGTTGTCAATATAATCACCTTTTTTTATTCAACCAAATACCGAAACATGAACAAAACTATTTCATTTATGGATCCAGGAAACACTTAACTGGTTCCACATGTACATTATGTTTTACATCATATGAGTTGATAGATTTTTATACATTGATTTTAACAATATTTTTCCAATTAATGATTGATTGCCGACACATTGACTGAATATCAAATATGGTGTCAATCAGTGTACAAAATCATAATCCTAAATTTAATCTAATCTCTTGATTTGACTATTTTTACTTGCAACCTCGCTTATTAGTACACAAGTCAATTTTAATATAAATATTTTTTATTTGTGAAGGCAAAAAATAATCAAGTTGTTAATAGTTGAGCTACTTTCAAAGTAATCTTTCTTTTTAAAAGTAATAATATGTTGAAACATGTTTGAGAGGCTAACTTTTACTAATCTATACATTTAGCACTTGTTTAATTTTAATTATTTAAAACACGATTCTTTAAAAAGTAAAAAAAGAGATGTATGTGTTTGTGTGTGTGTATATATATATATATATATTCTTATTAATGGGGGTCAATGCCAAACAAGGGCTGAATTATTTTATTTTATAAATTTAATTTTACTGAGTTTATTTTAAAAAAAATTCATTTTTTGGAATTTTAACCTTTTTTTTAGAATTTTTGATTTATTTTTGAATTTATCAGTTTTTATTTTTAAAGAATTATATATATATATATTTTAGAATTTTATTTTTAAAAAAACTATTAAATGATTGTTTGTCATATTTTGAGTATATATATATATTCGAAGAATATGTTGTTAAAAATGAAATGTGAAAGAAAAATAATTCTCAAAAAATAAAAATCAAACAAGGTCCTCAGCTGAGCCAATTGTGCCCTATATTCACACGATGGACAATGTTTGGCCATTAAAAAGTTCTATGCGCACTGCTGTACCACTGACGCACACAAAATAGGCCTGTTTTTTGTTTCCAGAGCATTCTAGTTGATATGAAATATCAGCAAGATTGTGGGCCATGCTACTCAATCAGGTGGCAATATCCGATTCCTCCATGCTAATGAATGGAAAAGTAGAAACTTCGACGTCAATGATCCCAACTATCAAAACTGAACAATAATTCTTGAACTGTAAAATGCCTAGCCACAACACTAGCCACAACAGAGATCAGTGAATTTCCTAAATTCTAGTTCTACATAATTCTTGAGTTGCTTTTCTCAGGAATTCCACATTTTGGTACTGATAATTCACAAACCTAACTAACCTGCACTTGATGTCCGGTTTTTCGTCTATGCCTGCTAAAATCGGATACAAATCTAAAAGTAAGGCCGCAGCCCTTGACTTTGCACACATATGGACGCTCCCCAGTGTGCACTCGTAAGTGTTCAGTCCTTGCCCAAGCCCACTTAAATGACATAGTACAACCCTTCCATGGACATTTGAGGGGCCTATCATCATCATGAACGCGCTGGTGTTGTACCGCATATTTATGGGAGTTGAATTTCTTCCTGCACCCATAGACTGGGCATTGATTGCGTTTGTGAAGGAGAAGTTCTGCCTTTGTCTTGAAACTCATTGGACAGCCTTCTAATTCACACTTGTGAGGTCTGATTTCGTGTTCTTTCTTATCCTTGTGAGGAAGAGAATCGGCGGAAGCCTTCCTCGCCTTCTTCACCAGCAGCTTCTCCTCTATAGGTTTCCTGCAATCAGTTCCACTGACAGATGCATCTTTTCTGACCCTTGGCCTCAAACTTTCACAAGGACTTATAATGAAGCCACCAACTTGCAATTGATCGTGCGTTAGAAGGTCTACTTCTCGTTTTCTCTTTCTTCCACTCTCTGCAGTTGGTTCAGGTTGTACAGGAGTACAGTTGGAATAATTCGGCTCTCTTTGCTCCAGTAAAGAGACATCCATGTTGTTATCACCACAAGATACCATGGCACCATGTATGTTACTTGCAACATGGAGTTCTTCAACCGAGGTGGAAGTATATTCTTCTACCAGTCCAGTACCTATTGAAACAGCTTTGTTTTGATCATCTCTGTCTAACTGAATTTCTTGCTGACCCTCAAAAACAGCTTTCTTGAGATTATCTCCATCTGTCTGAACTTCCTGCTGTCCCACAGGAACAGCTTTGTCTTTATTATCTGCATTTGTCTGAACGTTGTTGTGCCCCTCACAATTCGAGGTATCTGATTCCTCACTGTCAGTTTCCTTCACTATATGTTTCTCCCTCAAATTCACATTTTTTCTGTTATTTTGAGCAGAAACTACAGAAGAACCAGAAAAGTTTCCAGAATGACACCTCCCAGCTTCAGCTGCAGGTGAACCGTTGGAATTATCCAAATAACATCTCTTGTTTTTCTTGAAGTTTTCATCGCCTACCTTGATTTCATGCTGCAGCTTGGGATCATGCCATATTGAACTACAAACAGTTTCCTTTACCAATTCATCAGAAGAGGAAATTATAGTTTGTGCTGCAACATTCTCGACAACTGGCATGGCAGAGATAAATGAATTTGCACACTGAGATGGAAGAGAATACTCACAACCTCGTGTTTGTGAAAACTTTATGCATTCGTGTTCAGATTGTCCCCCAGAAGCTAAAGTGCTCGGCCCTGGAGAAGTTTGTTCAATATTTTCAAGGCAGACAAGAATACTTTCAGTAGATCTTTTTACCTTTTTCTTTTGATCTACATCGTCAGCAGCAGGAACATTTTGTAGAACGCAGTCATTAAAGTCTTTAGGGGGCTCATTTATTCCTGTAGAACTATGAGATTTGTATTTTCTTCTTGAATATTGGATGACTTTAACTTCTTTCCTAGTTGTTTGATGCTCCAACTTTGATCTCAAATCATCCTCCTCTTTTGTGATTTTAAGGCCATCAGATGGTTTGCTTTCCAATGGATGTTTTAGATGACGTTTTGTGCGTAATTTCCTGGATTTCCAATAGAAGCTGGAGGAATTCAAGTCGGGAGTTGCATCGGAGAGCAGCCCACCCAATGTCAATAGATGCTTAACATTCTTAGATGGGAAATTCTTTTTCACCTTCACACAGTGCTGTAAATTGATACTCATTTGTGAAGTCCAGTCTTCTATGCATCCAGTTTGTTCTTCTCTGTCGATAGCTATATCAATCAAGTATAGATCTTCCTGAGATGCCATATCCAGTGGAATCTCGTTATAATTAAAAGGTACCGAAATTTCCTCCGCTGTGGCTGCAGCATGTGCCTTTATTTTTTGGAAGTCTAACCATACGAGAAAATCAGAGAAAGTGAATCAGAATACAAACAAACTGAGAAAAATAGTAAAAGGGAATGGGAGAATGCAATAACTTCTTTATTTTAATTAAAATTTGATTAAATGTGCACAAGAAGTTCAGGTATCATTGTTGCGAGACTCAGAGAAAATTAAACATAATTTCTGATGGTTCCATGCATTCTTCTGATCTTCTACAAGTTCAGCTGAAGTCCAAGAAAATAAACGAGGCTGGAGTGCTGAGATTTAAGGCAAAAAATTAACTTTTCATTTTTCATTCTGGTGCACAAGATGATAAACCGACTTTTACCTGAATGACAAATCACGAGAACATTTGCTCCGCCTTTTGGACTCAACAATCCTTCAATTTCAATTGCATGCTCCAGGCAGAACATTCGAGGTTTTTCAAATCCACCAGAAATATTCCACCCCATCGCAGTCTTAACTTTCGAAGAAGCTGCATCATACTTGGAAGACGATGTACGGTCAGAGATAGGAGATTGCTCAATTGGTGAATGTATACATTGGCTTGATTCAACCACTGAAGATGATCCAATTGGATAGGTTAGATCCCTCATATTTGATCTCGGGTACGTTGACACTATGAATTTTCAAAAATGGTTGATAATCTAGATACATATAAGAGAACTAAACCTTTTGCACGCAGTAAAAAGAGAAACGACCATAGATGAGTCATCAAAGATAAAGTATGAATTACAGATACTTCACATGGTTTGATGATGAACAACAATTCCACAAGCAGGCCTCTTTCTATTGGCAGTCACACGAAAAAAGAAAACAAAGTTTATAAAGTTCAATCAGAAATAAACACATCTAGCAGGGGACAAGAAGTTTTATCTAGCAGCAGCCACATATCAAAACATCATTTTCCTGAAACAGATTTTAGAATTAGATCCAGCAAAAGTTATAATACATTTGTACAAGCCAAGATTCTGGTTAAATAAAATCAGACACTAGGGTGTTTTAACACACTGTTTTCATAGAAGCACGTGAAACATATTTAATTTGATGGGCCATTCCTAATTATATGCATCACTTAGAAGAAATTACATTACTACTGAGAATTTAAGAGACAAGAAAAACAAAGTGAACGTTCTGAGAGCATAGGATGGACAAGAGCATGTTTTTGGACCTTGTACCTGGAATAGAGGCCTCAACCATGTGATGGAGATCAGAAAGGGAATGAGATTCACCTGGTTTGAAAACTTCTAGATCTTGAATGGTATGGTGATCCTCAAGCATAAGTGTCTTTGACGCTTCCACAGATGGTTGTACAACAGCCATAAATGGAAAACCAAGAATGCCACAAGCAACACAGGGTAAAGTTCCAGAATCCATGTGAAAATCATATGCCAAGTCGTCGTCATCTAGGTCAAAATCAACTGCATTAATACAGCTAGTCAACTGGCTGAAATGATCCTGATTATCATCATTTTCAGGATAAGCCTTTTCACTTGATGTTGATATTGCAGCATCTGCACCATTGCAGACTTCAGATTCTTTACTTGAAGATGGCAACAATTCCAGGTCCCATAGTACTACATGGTATGAGGAATTTCTCTGAAGGAGAATAGTCAAGAGATTGTTTTCATTCAAGATATCTTCAATAAATGCTTTCTTTACTAACAATTCTCTTTCTTCCTTCTGACGATCTCTACGACGTGAGCTTCGCACCCCTGGTAGTAAGGATCTTGGTATTCTGGAATTAAATAAATTCCAGTCTTAAAAGTTTGGACATCGGTACAATAGAAGCATCTCAGACCTTCTATTCTAATCATCAAGGGAAAAAACAGCAATTTGACAGCATAAAAATAATGTTAAGTGAGAAGTTCAAAATTCATAATTGATCACAGATCAAACATGAGATTTCTGCCTATTAGACTTCTAAACTGACACATCTCAAAGAAAATTATTAAGCCCCTGTTTGGGCTCCATTCTAAAAAAAATGCGTTTTTCTATCTCATCTTGTCAACAACACATTCTCCAATAAAATAATATTACACATAAACCAAAAACTTTTCCTTCTTTTTTAGCCACACATTCTTTAAAAAATCACTATTCCAAAATACATTTTTCCCCAAAATTTGATTTTAATGGAGCTCAAACAAGGGCTAAATGCCTAATTTGTTACCTATTATGTGAAGTTCGAAGGGTTATAAGATTATGTCGTATCAACCATAAGCATTTTGGTGAGTCAATTATTTATTGTCTAGGACCAGTTAAAAAAAAAAACAAATCGATTACCACAAGTCTAATAATATGAAAAACAAAGAAGGGAACTTTTTCCCAACTACAACTGGATAGAAAGCTGGTCTCATGACACACGAGGTTATACTTATCTTAAAATGCACATTGCACACTACTTATTTCCAAAATTTTCCTAAAGTATTTGACTCATCTTCCCCTTAAATATGATGCTTAATTATTTAATACCTCTCTCTTCAAAAATGACTCAAGGAAAAAAAAATTATAAACTTCCTCTGTGACAACAGCTTTGAATAATCTATTTTTATGCCCTTGATACCAGGACTAACAAGTTTCCCATCACTGAACGCTACCTCAAAAGAACCCTGAATCTCTGTCCAAGCCAATTTTTACCTACCATTTCCAACTCAGCTTTTCCATCATAGAAAAACTTTCATTGATAGAAAACAGAAACTCCAGACAAGAACAAAATAAAATAAATAATAAACCTAGAGTTTGCCCATGAAGAGGTTAAGAAAGACAATCAAAGGCATACTTCCATTGATATCTTCATAAACAATGGAGTGCTTTAAATGAAACAAAAATAGAAGTTCAATAACTAATTTGGAACCAAAAAAAGCTAAAGTACCCAAGTGACCAACACTATAAGTTGTTCACTGACAGCTCTTTTAACCCATAAGTTTATTAAGGAGTACAGGATCGACCAATAAACAACAAAGGCCATGCAAATAACCATGACTCAGCTTACTCAGCTTAAGAGTGGATCCAAGAAAGAAATTTAAAGAACATTAACACCTTTTGTTCAAGATCGGGAATCAGTCCCAGGCAGTAAATCTGGTGCCAACTGTTATCAGTGAAATACAAAATTAAGTAAGCTACAGCTTAGCAAGTCACCGATGATCCCTAAAGAATACTTCAAGGAAACCTACACCAACATATTGGTCTAAAGTAACAGTCAAAGCTAGAAACCTGACCTTGAAATGAAAGACATGGTCAACAAGTACAAGAGCTGCTGATGAGAAAGCATGGGTAGATAATTCATGGCAGCTCTACGCACAGCAGCTTCCTTAGCTATTGCAAGCCATTCCGGTGTGCCAAAATTAGCAGCTTCTCCACAATTGAAACCTAGTTTGCACAAGTGTCACTAGATACCTCAAGAAACATGCAGATGAGAAAGGAAAAGAGATCTACTCAGTTTTGTTAAGAGCAAACATGACATTGGCCTAAGTTACCTACTACATGGTTTCAAAATAATAAGGTTAATTATTTGGTCAATGAGCCTGTGAATCAAAAATAGCAATTCCAGACAAGTCTTATTGTTAAGCTATATGCCAGAGGTTCAACGAATTACCCAACCTTTGAGCTGGAGCTAGATGTATAAGGCTAAACATGCATCCCATTTGTTTCCTTAAACAAGTGTCTTAACAAAACAAAAAAGAACAATCTATCTGAGGAGTGGAGTACACATAGACAATTGAAAAGAATGGGAGGAAAAAAGGCAAGGCAATTTAGAAACAAGCAGGAAAAAGGTGGAAGGGATCAGGAAGGGGATTAAAATAACTCAATAAAAACCTGCTTTGTCATTTAAAAAATAAAATTCTTTAATTGTAAGGCATAAAGCTATTGAAAGATTATGAAATATGAGAATATGCAATAACGATAAGCTCAGCCTTCATTCCAAGTCTTCAAGGTACCCAACAGCAGGTAAAAGAGTTGGGGTTCAATATTACGAAACAGGAAACAGATGTTACAATCAAGATGAACTTCAAATTGCTCCAACAAGCATACGATATATAAAGCAATTACCATGGCTGAATCCTATGTGGTAAGCCCTCGGAAATGTCACAACAAATTCACCAGGGTACTGCACCAACCTAAAAATGACAGCCATGTCCACCTTAGCAGAATACTTAACAAATATAGCCTTGTCTCATATCAACATGCACTCCACATAACCAACAAAATTATGGAAATAAATCCTCCTATTCACAAATAGAAAATATAAATAAAACGCATAAGAATCTCTTAAGCCTCCGTTTGGGAAGAATGTATAAGCGGTTTAATTCATAAATAGATAGAAACGAGTTGTGGAAAAGCGGAAAGCACTTGTGGGTTCATTAGAATATGTGGTTGAAAATGAAGTTAAACCATTTATAAATGATTTATAAATTTTGCCAAACAGGGCTAAATAAACCACACACCTGCAACATGGGATGTTGGATGCAATAATAACTTCAGGGGACAAAACAGTTGTCTTCTCGCCCAAGAGAGAGAGAGCAGCTGGAAATCACAAAAAGAATTGAATCTGAGTGAAGAAAATAGTGCACAAGTCTCAGAGCATTCAATGTTAAAGCTAGATTCCACTGTGAACAGCACATAAATTTGAAGGTCCGTAAAGACAAATGGCATTAACCAAACAAACATGCCCTGAATATAATTATTTTTCATGAGGGAAATGTTGAAAAGTCTAAAAACTATAAATCATGAGCGACATATCCATTATCCGAGACTTCATACCATATAAAGATCTAAAGGGAAATCCACCAGCATGTTCAACTGTCTGGAGCTTTAAATAGTATTACAAAATACTGATGCATACAGAGGAACTTTTGCATTCCCCCTCACCCACCCCCCCACCCCACCCCACCCCCAACCAAGTATGAAGAAGGTCGTTGTGTCTGCTATGAGAAAACAAGGAAAGTCGATCAACAAGGCCAGGTAACCATCTTGGCAAGAAGTAGAAGCATTGATATTCTAGCTTACACCTCAGTAGTTCATTCACGATACAAATACATAGAAAATGTTGTCAGATCTTATTTGCTTCAAATTTGATAAGAACCCCAGCAGCATACCCAACTAGACATGCAAAAGAAGCCTATGGTATGTCATGTTTTATTAAGAATGCTACTGCAACAGTTTTTACATGAAAATCAAAGAATAAAATTAATAGATGAACCTCATAGGTCAATAGTCACAAATTGAGAGAGTATTAGTTCTGTCTGGGGCCCTCTTCAAACAAACACTTCTTATCCAGTTACTATCCATTTTGATAATAGCCCATGAAAAGAGTGTCCAAGAACAGCAAAAACTGACTCATTTAACTGTTAAGGCATGCAATTTCTATCTGGAGGTAATGCATTCCAGCAATAACAGTGTGAGCCAACTATGGAAGTTGGGATTATATTCTTCTCATTGTGGTACAGAATAATTAACAATCAATAGAGTTTCCCAAGGCATGAAAGGACATTTCAAGAGCAATCATAGGAAAAATTAACAGCATCATCTATGACATCTTGTTTTCATGATGTTAATCGCATATTTACTAGAAAGCACTCACATACCTAAACGGTCAGTGTTTCCTCCATAACCATAAAGACGAATTACTTCTTCAAAATTGAATGCATAGTCTCCTGGCACTGCATACCAAGTCTTCGGAGCACCCATGTGAAGGAAGTTCAAGCTGTGAAGCTCATGATCTTCAACATGCCAAGCAAACCAGCTGAACAGCATTCCCACATAAACCATGGGAGAAGTAACACCAGGGATATCATCTGGCATAAAACGGGTCAATGATCCAGCTGATCGTGCTATTACTTGTAAATTCCAAGGACTATTTGAAAGTTTCCAACCAGCAGTACCTTCCATCTCACTCGTATGGTTTAAATCCTTGTGCCCAGAAAAAGACTCAGCTTGATGTGACTGCATAGATGGTAATGAACTTGATGCTGTTTCTTTACATAAACTAAAATCTTTCTGGTTGCCTGAAACTTTATCTAGACTACCACAGTTCACCGCATCTACGTGATCATCCTTGCTATCAGAGCTTCCTAAATTATTTCGATCAAAGGACTTCCTCTTTCTCCTCCTTCTTTTACGTCTATAAAACTGTCGCAGCGACCCTACTGGTTCGCCAAACCCTGAGCCAGGCACATCATTTGCATACTCTACATAGACTGGCTTCTCAGCAGAAGCCACTTTCCAGAACATTGCCTCTATAATTAATGGATTAACCTCTTTAACCATCCCAAACAGACCCTTAGCAAAGTTCTTCGACTTTGCTTCAAATTGTTCTAACGTATAAACCTCCCCACTTTGCCAAACTTGCTTTTGAGCTCCGAATATCTGATCCCTTGCACCCTTCGCCCTTCTCCCTTTCTCACTACCCAATTCTTGGTGCCTAGTAGTGAATACCGCCCCACTCTCATTGAAATTGTGATTTCCCTTATCAGCATTATCCGTTTTTGACTTAGTAATGAGGTTTAGATCTGAACCCAATTCCGGGCACTTGGAAAGGGACTTATTTAAATTATGAAGGACATACTTTTTCGAAGGTTTAGGCAATGGCGGAATTATTTTACATATACCAAAAGCACTAGCTTCTTTCTCTATTTTGGATATATATGCAACTGGGTCTGCAAATTCCGTGTCTGTTGGTCGGAATTCAGGTGCCGCTGGCAACCCTTTAAGCCACTTCGGTATTTCCACATCCTTCATTATACCACAAAAAATTCACCCAGACTCGATCCCTTGTAATTGAAGTACACAAAAATAAATCCAAGGCTACTGCATTGCACTATTAAAATTGAAAAAGACCATAAATGAAAACATAAGTTCAAATTTTCACGAGTCTCCTTCTGTGAAATGGAACTGCACTGATTTTTATTACTTCCTAAAACAACCAAAGAAAACTAAGAACAATTCAAAAGGCATAAATGAACGAAAGTAAAAAGGGCAGAAAAACCTGTAGCTTCAATTTTATCGAGCAGGGCTCGAGTGAAAAAGGCACCAGAGATTGGGTCTGAGAAACAGGGACCTCTGGATTGAAGCCCTTGAGGGGGACTAGGTTTTGAGATTTTGGGGAAATTCAACGACGCGCAAGATAGATTATATAAAGATAGTTTCCTTAACGTACACCGGTACAATTAGCGCCCATTTCGGTTTTCACTTTCTGGCCCGTGAAAGATAGCATTGTTGGCTGCAGCTCATTTTAACGCCAAGCCAGCTTCGATGGACGGGCCGCAGCAATTTCTTGCACCGCCCACCGTTTATGGATAAGCACGACATTTTTTATTGCCTATTAAAGTCAGAACTATTTTTTTTTATACATATTAGCATAACTTAACAATGCTAGATGTAGGGTGGGACCCGTTAATTAATTATTTTACACATTTTTCAATAAAATAATATTGTACACAGCTCAAAAACTTTTGTTTTATTTTTAATCACATGTTCTCTATCAATCTACTATTTCTAAATGCATTTTACACAAAATAAAATAAAAATAATGTTCAAACAAGTACTTAATTTGAGTGAAAAGTTTGATTAATGCTATCCATTTTCACTGGAGTTACAAATATAGTCCAGGTGACGTTAATATGACATTAAATAATATATAAAATTAAATAAGTCATTTAATTTCACATTTCATTTAACCTATCATTTACAGTCACATAAACTGTGTTTGTAACCCCAATGAGGATGAATAACGTTACTCGAAAAGTTTAGATGGTCTTGTACTTTATTGCGCTAATGAAGTTTTTAAACTTTAAATCATATTATGCAAGTACTTCAATTTAACATCATGATCATATTAGTCCATCCATCTATCTTCGTCATTCCAAGTAAGAAATGACAGGTCAACATACCAAATAGCTTATGTGGAAGTTAATTACGCCCAACTCAGAATATAGAAAACATAATTGGTTCGTGAACTATACACGTGCGCAAAACGGTCCCTAAACTTCAACAAAGTACGTGTTTATTCTTTCAACCGTGTCTTTGTTTCTCTTCCATTCCTACAAAGGACAATATTTAGTTGACAAATGAAACCACTTAAACAGCGTTTCACCCAACTCAATATCTGTCTTGATTAGAAAAACAACACGAAATGGTGAAATTTTGTTCAACTAAGAAAAATTACTTTTTTTTTTTAACCGTGGATGTTCGAGTTAAATTGTGCACATCTCGACTAATCTCACGAGACTTTCAAATTTACGGCCGGATACTCACCTCAGTGGCCATGAGAGAACTCGGATTGGTGACCATTGGGGAGCAAATTCAAGGTCTGACCAATTGAGTAACCCCTTAAGGTTAACTAAGAAAAATTACTTACTAGAATGGTAAGAGAGCTTTCATAAACCAAAAGTGTGGCATTCGTGTGAGTTGGAAAATCCAACTACTATTAATAGTTGTTTTATCTATTATTGAAATTGAAAATATTGTTGCTAATGAAACTATAAAAGAAGCACTTCGGTTAAAAGGTTTGTTATTTGGAATTAACGAAATGATTCGGTATTAGTTTATTCAAATAGTCAAAGTGTTAGTCATTTATGGGAAATCATGTTTTTAATGAAAATGTGTTCTATTTGAGATATTATTGCAAAAGAATCATCATCTCATGAAAAATATCATTTCTTATCTTTTAACAGTATATTCTCCAAAAAATCACTATTTCAAATTACATTTTCTCTCAAAATCACATTAAAATAGAGCCCAAAAATGGGCAAAGTCACTTATTCATCACTTATAAGTTATTTCCGCCGATTTATAAATTCTTTCCAAACACATCAATATATATGTTTGCAATATCTAATCTTCACTTCAATATTTGGGTAGAAACTTGGCCTAAAATCTGTAGATCTTATTGGGCCACAGTACCAACAGGTGAATGTGCGCAGAGATCTTACATAAATGAAGGAAATGCGACTATGCAAAAATGGGCAAATGTAATCTCTCTCTCAAATTAAAATCCAACCTAAGGAGTCTAATAAAAGTTATAAAACCACCTGAGCTGGGTGGGCGGTTTTCTAACAAAACCGTCCGAATTGAGCCGTCTAGATCGAGAGGTGTAATCAACGTCACCTGTTAATTAAATTCATCGGAATTGGTACTATAACACAAGTAGAGCTAAATTAGTTACCCTCGAATTTTTCCGAGGGGTAATTAGTAATAGTCGTTTTAAAACTATTTCAATAATACAACATCCCAAACATGAGTTGAGATTTACTGTCTATTTTTTACAGTTAAATTTGTTATCCAACCAATTAATTATTGAAACATCATTTTTAAGTTAGCATGTCATTTCAAATTTACCATAACTAACTTCACAACCATTCAACCAAATTGATGACATAATAATTTAAAGTGTAGGTGTCAGATTTGACCTGGATACTGATCCAAACAATGCAGCAAGTCAATGAGTCAGTGGTTCAACCGGTGATCCGATGGTTCAACCGACAGGTCATTACATAAAAACCTATAAAAAATATAAAAAAAAATTTAGGGGCAAAATTAAAATTTGTAATTTGTTTTTTACTAATTATTTATGTCTATAAAATA
>CAIGRS010002901.1:0-10798 GCA_903798395.1 Fraxinus floribunda
AGTAACTAAATATTTAATTGATGATCAACCAATTAAATAATGCAATGTATATGCAAAATTAATCAAGAAACACAATATATAAACTACTAGTAGTGATTAAATTACTAGTTTTGAATTAAAACAAATAAATAATAGTGTTCATCTTCATCCAATACAAAAATAGACCTAACATATCATGCTTTTAAATAAACTACAAGAAGAATAATGAAAAATCATCATCCGAGGTCATGAAAGAATGCAAGAAAATCTTGTTCTTCAATTTCAAAATTGAGTTCTTCAAAATCTTGATGTAATTGGCTTCAATTCCTTGCTAGAGTTTGATCTTATCTCTCAAAAGTGATGAATTACTCTATTATTCTTAATGAATTTGATGATATTATTATATATAAAGAGACAATAGAGGATTTTTTTCAATATTTCTCCCAAGTTTTGTATTTATACGGGTTGAATTAGGTCAAGAAATCGGCCCAATGTTATGACCAATAATAGTTTGAATAAAAAAGGAAATTGGTTCGTCGCAGAAAATTTGACCCCTAATTGCATCAAATTAATCATATGTGATCTCCAATCATTGTTTTATGGTTCGAATCAACTACTGAATATTTGCATTTTGGTTCCCAAACTTATGAATTTTTTTTTTTTCATTTTCTCCCATTTTTGCTTTATTTCTTCCAATTCACCTAATTTTTCTCAAGTTTTACCTAAGAAACAAAATTAACAATTAATTAAACCATAAGTCATCAAAATTAATGACAACTAATCTCATTCAACGATCCAGATAGGTGTATAAATCCAACAGCAAAGGAGAAATAACGAACTTCAATCCTGGTCACGCAGATGAATGCACATACCATGACTTTGGATTATGCTTCCGAGATTGTTGAAAACTTTGGAACTTTCTATCCTCAGTTTCCAAGTGAACTTTTTTGGCATTTCCCTACTCAAAACAGATATCTCGAAAGCCAAGACCAACTTCTTCTTTTTGAATTTGAACTCTAATATCAAGTGAACGTGTCCAAAATAAAGAGTGTGTTCGATGCACATTTTTTAAGAGAGAATACATTTTTTTGGTGATGTGATGGAGAATATGTGGTTGAAAAAAAAAAGTTATTGATATAATAAAAATATTATTTTATTGAAAAATGTGTGATTGAAAATAAGTAGAAAAATGAAAATGAAAATAAAAATGTTGCTCAAATAGGGGCAAAGTTTCTAATGATAGACCATAGAATCACCTCTTAGTAGATACTCGAATTCTGGACTCAGAAATGGCACAATCAAAGTAGACGGTTCCAATTTAATGGAAACTCAAAACTAGATCAAACTCAATTCAAAAGATTAAAAACCGTAAATTTTATTTACGGTTTTTTATTTTTTCGTTCTTAACCTTTACAAAATATTGCTAATTTCTTCATTTTTTTTAACACGAGACATCCATCATTTCACTTAAATAACTATAAATCACATCCATCGATCTAGTCTAACTAAAAAAATGACGAACACAAAAAAAAGGAACAAAAAAAAAAAACTTACTAAAAAAATAAAATAATAATAAAAATTAACAAATAAATCATCTTCCCCGAAGACTAAAAAGGGCAAAAAAAAAAATAAAAAAAAAATCTACCCACCACCACAAAGTTTACCAAGCTTAGGAATAACCCACCTTTTTGGACCGCCTCCGATGTAGGAAATTGTCGTTTTGTCCAAAATATGTGGCAACAAATTCTTTTCCCCTCCTTTTACCTTTCCATTTTCCTCTCCTCTCATTCATCAAGATTCAATTCATTTCTCAGATTCTCCTCTTTCCATAACCATGCCTGAAACCTCTGCCCTATGCTTTTCCACCTTCTCCTCAGTTCCCCTCCCCAAGGAACCCATTTCCTGTCCCTCCACTTCTTTCCCTCACCGTAGATTTCCTCCGCATCGCCCTCAATACCGTTCCCTCCGGTTTATTGCTAAAGCCTCCGGTTCAGGTCATTTTCTTGGTGATGGAGATGTTTTTGGGTTCTATCCCTGGGAGTCTCCCGATGCTGGAGACTCTTGTATGTTTTTCAATTTCCCCCTAATTTTTTGTTCTTCGGCATGGCTGATTATTTTTATGTTGAATTCGTTGTTTCTATGTTTTGAGGATTGAAATTTGGGTGGCAGAATTGATATTATATTTAATTACATTCGAATATTATGTATGATAATTCCATTTTCTAATGATTCGCAAGGGGAAATTTCTGGGTTTTGGATATAACCGAATAAGTCAATATAGAGCTTATTTATCTACTTTGTCGATTATGTTAGTCTTTAAGGTTTCTAGTTCAACTATGTTACTTTCTTGGTAGTTTTATGAATACTGCAGAATGATTTTCTATTTGTATATCTTTTTGGTTCTTCCATTTTCAGCTATACAGTGGGTTCCAGAGGAGAGGGTCACATTGTTTACTGCTGATGGTTTGATTCAAATTGGAGGGAACCTTGTCCCACGTCGTATTTCTTCTTCTGATGTATGTTCTTTCCGCAATAAACACATATAATTTGAATAATGCTATTTAGCACCAATGGTGCTAGAGTGTACTAGTTTAGCTGTCAACATGTGATAAGTCGTAGTAGATGAATCATAATTCTTATATTTAATTAATACTGTAATTTAACGAAACAAATAATGTCACATAGACCGGTGTTAAACACTACTGGTGATGAATATTATTATTCTATAATTTTGGATTATATAAAATGTTGGGATTATGATTACTTAAATGTTAAATCATATATGATGAAAACCGTTTACTGAAAATTCAATTTTTTGCAGATATTCTTAGTGTTATAAGATTTGTTGTGCTAAGTAAGTAGATATTTAAAAAAATTACGATGTATCAGATTATAAATGCAAAACCACGTATATTTTTGGTTATGAGCAAATGACCTTTGATTTTTCCACTCGTTGGAAAATTAGCCAGTGGTCAAATATTTTTCTGCATTACCATTTATGACTTTTGGTGGTGCTTTCTGGTGCATTACATCGTAAGCATAATTTATGACATGTTTTATTTGCTTATCACAAAAAAGAGCTATAAAACATAAGCATGACAGTACCATCATTGCAAAACACAATGTGCTCCATGTTTTGCCTCTGCCATTTTATGATTATCTTCCTTTTTGCATATGGCAACACCGAAACACGAAAAAAGCAATTATAGCATATTGGCATAAGGAATTTAAATGAATGTTTCTTACTTTATCTTTATGCTTCAAATTCACTCTTCCACCCCTTCATCTCTTAACGAATCAAAAATTTTAGCTAACTTTTTATGTAGTTTTACCATGCAGAAAAAGCAAGGGAAGGTTAAAATTTCACAAAGATTTCAACGGTTTCAGGAAAGTAATTACATGGATCCAAGTCAAGGTCTATGTTTGGGTGCACTCTTTGACATCGCAGCAACAAATGTAAAAATATATTATACGTTTTTAAGGATAAATCTTTGGCATTTAGATCATTTATGACGTGTGAAGGAATTCGTCTGTGCCAGGGACTTGATATGGGCAGAAGACTTTGTATCTTTGGCTTCTGTCGCTCTGTTGAGATGCTCAGTGATGTTGTGGAAGATACTGTTCTGGAGCACGGTGGGGAGGTATATTCTAGCATCTATCTTTTAGAATTTCTTTGGAAAGAATGTGTATTGTAGCAGATTGGAACCCTGGTTACTGGCTCAGGTCTTTTTGACTAAGAGTAGGGAAGTTAGGCCTTCAGCATCTTATTACTCACTGGCAAAAAAATTCTCATAATTCTTCCCAATCCTCTGTTTTATAATTTTAGACAAAAGTTTTCATAAACTATTCTTGTATTTCTTTCCTCCAGAGGAACTTTTATAGTTTGGCTTCTTGTTTCTATAAATCTTGGAGCTAATTGGTATAAACCAAGGCTAGCGACTATTAAATCATGTTTGGGAAGTGTTTATAAACTATTCAAATGATAAATAGATAGAAATAAGTGGTGGAAAAGTTGATGGTACTAGCAGGTCCCTTTAATTGTGTGGATAAAAAATGACTTGATTGCTTATAAACTATTTGATAATATGAGCCAAACATTGGCGTAGCCCTTGTTTGATGGCCATTATTTTGAGAAATGGAGTTGTGAATAATGATTTTTTTTTGGAGAACATATTGTTAAAAAGGAGGGAAAAGTTTTGGTTTTACATGCAAAATATTTTGTGTAAATAAATGTGTGGTTGAAAATGAGTATGAGAATTGACGAGTTTTGAAATAATGGTTGTCTAATAGGGGCTTAGTTTGTAAATCCATATGTCAGGAGTTAGATTGTGGAGTACATCATGTAAGGGGATGTCAAAGTTTGATTTCACATACGAGGAAATAATTTTGTTAGATTACAAGTTTTGGGGAACGGAAGTTGTTCCTCCTTTCAGTATTTATCTTAGGAAGGTTGACTCAATGGTTTATGGTTGTGGTGTTGGTATTTGTAAACATAATATTCATTGGGAGATGCTTATTTAAGACTATATGGATCACTTGGGTCAAGTGAACATCATTTTCTTTCCATATTGAACTTTTTATAATTAGCTTCTATTTCAGTGGTTGAAGTGCCGCTCAGCATTCTTCTTCTTCCTCTCTCTCTCTCTCTCTCTCTCTCTCTCTCTCTCTCTTGGTTGGCGATGGGAGATGAGCTTTTAGTATTCAGAAAAATGAAATTAGCCAATTCTAATACTGCAGCTGGTATCCTCTTGATGCATTACACTACCTAGAAACAGAGTGTGTGTGTGTGTCCTAATTTTGAACATGACCATGAAAAGGAAAATATATAAATTACAAGAAATCCCTCAAATGAAATCCTATTTTCTTTTCCTGAAATAAATATCTAAACTTGGTAAATCTTAACATGTATTTGGATCTCTATCGCATCTTTTTCCTCTCTTTAAGGTTTGCTTACAAGAATAACAGTTTGGAAGACTGTTATTATGTTTGGGGGTCAATTTAATAATCAATGTAATCTTCCGAGGGCTTATGGCTAAATGGTGGTGCACATGATGAAATGCCAAGGAAAAACTAAATTTACTCCCTGCATGTTACGAGGGTTGTTGGTCTTTGTTATCTACATTTCTTCTATAATGACCTGTGCTGATGGGGGTAACTTACTGGATTGCTGGATTATGCTATTCAGGCGGTATGTGCCATATGCTTTTTTGAGCTATTTACTGATCCACTACTATTGTTGAACCTGCATGGCGGTATGGTAATTTTATTTATTGGTTGGATAAGAGCTCAGTTCAGACAAGAACTGTGGAAAGTTAGACAGATTCAAGTTTGAGATTGCTCCGGTTTTTATAATGATGTCCATTGGTCAGCTAAATACTTGTATTTAACTCATAATGATAAACTATACCTTTAACATCTGGGCTGGTTCAAAATTCAGGTTGTGGCTGCAGAGAAAGCAACTAAGGGCGGGTTGCATGAAAAACTAACCATGACAGTAGCAGTGCCATTGCTTTGGGGAGTTCCTCCAGCTTCTGAGACTCTTCACCTAGCTGTTCGGAGTGGTGGAGGGATAGTCGACAAGGTCTATTGGCAATGGGACTTTCTGTAAATAAATTACTAAGATTTTCTAACCATTTGTTTGTGCATTTGTAAATAAATATGTCAGCTACTTTGTACAAATTCTGGGAAATCATTTAACTGTGACACTTGATGTTAATATCATCCGGTCATTGTTTTGAGAGTAGTGTTATTTATCGTCACGATGTTTGAACATCAGTGATGTGGCAAACCTATTATCTCGATGTGGCAAACCTATCATCTCTCACATTTCTCTCACTCTCTTCTTCCCCCGTCTCTTGTAAAAATTAAACTATCCAATCTCATTACTCCACATAAACGGCAACATTACTGATATTCTACCATCATAATGATAAATAGCATTATTCTTATTTTTACTTTTATTATATATATATGAACCTATTTGTTCATGAGTTGCAACCTGTAGCACCTTGACCATTTGTATTCCACAAGAAAAGATTTTCCTAGATAATTTTTTCCCAAGTGCTCTGAGATTTGTAATAATCATAAGTAAATAAAAAAAAAAAAAAAAAAAGAAAATTGTTGCAACTGGCAGCCATTAATTTATTATTATTACATAACCATGCACACCAGTAAACTTTTAATTGTCTCTTTCTTCTTTGAAGATACTAAAATATATTAAATTTGTCAAAACATTGGAGCAAATCAAACTGGCCAATAATCAACTAAGCCATCACATACTGAGGTCATAATATCTCTCCATGTTGGGTTTTGATATATTTTTTTTTTCCCTGCAATTTCTAGTGAAGACAATTAGAAAATACCTATATTCTGCCTGAAATCCAAGGTTCTAACCATGTTCTGATGTCGTGATTGTACAATTAAGAAATTGGAAAACTAATTATTCCCCCATAAATATAAATTTTGATTATCTAAAAAAATTAAATAAAATGAGACTTGAGTAGTTGAGACGAGACTCTTGTTATGAACGGTGCATCACAATATATCAAAATTTATATGGCTGCATAACGTATGTGTTAACAATATAGTTGCTTTCGATTTTTAAGTAATGAATCTCACACGAAAATAATTTATAATAAAGTTTCAAATCTGGTTGCTGCTGAAATTATTAGTGTAATCCAACTGGTTCATCACTTCAATATTGTAGCCCAATGAATCTTCATAAACATATCCATTGACTGAATCACCATTTTTAGTAAGCATCAACTTGATATTTTCATCAATCCCACTGCTGAAATGGCTGGAGAATCCATGATCATACTGTACTACCTCTTGGCCATGGCTTATAATGTGGTTGGTAGTGCAACTACCATCAGATGAACTACAACTAGCTTCACCTGATCCAAAGGTGATCAGATGGCTGTCTTTAATCTGATTATTATGCACGGCACCCACACCCACATAGCCATCTTGAGCTTGGAGGCCTGTACTGGTGATACAGGTGCTTTCCAGGGGATATGATGGGGTACTGGTTATGGTATCATAGCCCCTGAAAGACCTAGCTGGATTACTGGTGTAATAATTGTTGTTGCTCGTTGAATATGGAGATTCCACCGATGAATTCTGATTAAGTGAATAGGTTATAGGTTGGGGATGGTTTTTCTGCTGCATAGATGGCACCGTCCCCAGAAGGAATTTCTTCTTGAGCTTTGTGTTCCAATAGTTCTTGATATCATTGTCAGTCCTGCCTGGTAACTGACCTGCTATAATTGACCACCTGCACTTTGAGTTTTGGATTGAAACGAAAATCGTTGTCGTCAGTTCGTGCTGTAATATATCGAGTCAAGTCCCGTTAAGAGCTTGGAAAATAAGGTAAAGAATGCGAATATTGGTGGATGATAATACCTGCTTCCAATACTAGCAAAAAGGCTGCAAATTATTCTATCTTCATCATCCGTGAATTCCCCATGCTTAATATCAGGTCTGAGATAGTTCAACCATCTCAATCTGCAGCTTTTTCCACATCTTCTGAGCCCTACTCATGCCGAAAATAACTAATCATCTTATCTAAATGCCTAACCCGTTATAAGAGAGGGAACACATTCACTTGTAGGCTGGATTCATTTTCTATAAAAAAAGGTGAAGCGGACACAATTTTCATATAGGTAGCAGCGAGACTTGAACACAAGTCATTCACCTATTCTGATGCTATATTGAACATCCTAATCTAAAAGTTCAAATTTGTAGAGAAAAACGCATATATTTGTATAAGTTTCTGTTTTCAATTAACACGGACAGAAAAGAATAGAGGAACTAAAACAAAACAACAATTTAAACATGATGATCATCCAAAACGAGGGAGACAATTCCAAATGGAAATTCCCATACCAGCTTTTTTTGGGAGAGCTATCCAATTCCCTTCAGTACCATTCTTCTCCATGTATTCCTTCAGCTTCCAGTCTTCTTCTGGAGTCCATTGCCCTTTCTTTACACTTGCCTTGTCACAGCAAGGAGTTCTTCCCATCTCTCTCTCTCTCTCTCTCTCCTTCTTTCAGAATACTATTTGATGATTGTGTGGTATAAATTTGTCTTCTTTTTATAGAAGGACTTATATAAGAAGACTCGATCGTTCTGTACATATTGTTGTGAGTGATGCACAAGTCAAATTAGAGTAATATCTCAATTGTCAATTCAGTGATTAGCTAAGGGAACTCTCTATAATAAATCTACACCATATGCATCAGAATCAGTACTTTAGATCTGGCCCTTTTTTCTCATAAAGAATCAAAGACTTTTAGCCAGTGAATACATTTCAAGACTGACGAGCGTTGGTCAGTGTTTCATTTTTGTTGCCATCCCAAGTTTCTAGATGTTCAAACCTGTGTTGGTTGGTCACACGATGTTTCTATCACAGTAGACTCTTGACATGTTATGCATGCAAAGGACTGTGTTTTATGTTCCAAACTACTTTTCCACGTCGGAAGACAAAATTTAAATGAATTCACCTAGTCTTTGTTTAATAACTTAAAAACTTTTTGACGATATATTTTAGCTGATCAAACTACTTTCATATGAAAATTATGTATCCGATACTTTATAAAAAATGAATTTGGTCCAAATGTGAGAGAACATATAGAATTGTGGAGTGGCGATGTGGGTGGACCAGATGAGATTGAGTCGGCAACAACCAGATCTGATTCATGCCCTTTGCGGGTTTGAAACATGAGAGATTGTGTAAAAATAAGTATTGAGTGTATTTTATACAATTATTCGGACCAATAAATTATGATATTTGTTGTCAAATTTGATGAATTATAGCTTAATTATGTTTTAATTGTGTTTGGTAGGTAAAACTCGAGAAAAATTGGGTAATTAGGACAAAAGGAGCGAAAACCTGCAAAAAATGAAGAAAACCAAAGTTTGGGAGATCAAATTGCACACTTACAATAGTTGAATCGGACTTAATATCCATGATTGGAAAATTCTCAGATTCAATTGGACGAAAATAAGCTTAAGGATCAAAATTGCAAAATATTATCTCAAAAAGGAACTAAAATAATACTTGAAGAAAGCTGGAGACTAAATTATAAAATCCTGAATCTTGGAGAAAGGCACGGACGCTGGACACACACACATTACTGCACGTGTGCATAGCTGAATTTTGAATTACAGGGAACAAATCATGGTGCACACGCGCGAGGAAATAAAAAAGGGATCTGACGCAACTCCATTTTTAAATCAGAATTTTAATTCTTTACGCCTTTTGGCTTAATTTTTAGATTTCTATGAATACAAAACTTGGCCAAAACATTGGGTGACCCTCTCTTGCCTCTTCATATACACTAATATCATCAAATTCATCAAAAATAAGGAGACAATTATTATATTGTGAGAGAGGGGATCAAACTCTAGCAAGAAATTAAAGGTAAATTATATTAAGATTTTGAAAAATTCAACATTAGACTTAAAAATCAACGTCTTTTGAATTATTTCACGATTCGGGTGATATTTTTCTATTATTCTTCTTGTAATTTATATATTAATATGTTAGGCTGAATCCCTTTTTGTATTGGATGAAGGTGAACCCTATTGTTTATTTATTTTAATTCAAAATTAGTAGTTTAATATTTTTTTTTGTGTTTCTTGATTAATTTTGTATACATATTACATTATTTAATTGATTGACAATAAATTAAATAATAGTTATTTATTGTAATGCTGAGAGACTTGCCCGAACATTTACGGTTATTAAAAAAAAAAGTAATGTTGGGAGACTTATAATAAGTTTAGAACGCGGCAAAATTAGCATATGTGCAATACGTGTTAAGAATAATAATTATTACGCGTGCAATCGTATAAATAATCTAAACTTTAATACATTCTAATAATTCAAATTCGGACTAGAAATAGATTCGAATCGTGGTTATGATATATTTAATTTATTTTAGAAAGAGAATTATATATCATAACTCTATTGATAGTTAAGAATTCATGAACAGAATTAAATTACAAATCAAGAATTGAAATAGATAGTAATAGGCTGATTCGAATTCAAATACAATAATCCATAATTTGATGAAAAAAACATTTTTTTATGTATTTCTTAGATTAATTTAGAATAATCATAAAAATGAAATATCTTTTATTTACATAATTTGAATTCCTTACAAAACTCGTACATCTGAATTCAATTTATTCTCCGTAGAACGATACTCTTAACTCATCAATTCTATTACCTGTCAACGATTCCGTGAATTTCGTACGAACATAACTCTATTATGTACACAAGTAGCATTATTCCTCCGGAAATGCGCGTTGTTGGTGAGAGACAGAGAATGGCAGTTGTTCAAATGCACATTGTAACAGAAGTTAATATGTTTTTTGTCGGGATAAAAGTTTTACGGCAATGAATTCATTATTGATTTGTGTATTTTATTTTATTTTTAAGAATGTTGTTAGTTGATTCCTCCACCATGCGTTATGAATTAGTGTTGAAGCATAGACTGTTTAATTACTGTAAGAATCTTGTTTGTTAAAATGCCACTAAGAGAATTTTAACTTACTTATAAGTTAGCTCTTTGTTAAGGCTTTGGTTTGAAATGCATTGTGTAAAAGACCTTGACTTTCAATGCAAGGATCTTGCTAGGGGTACCCGGAGTGTTACACTCCGGGTTACCTGGCCCCACTACCCCCCTCACAATTAGGGGAGGGGGGGAAGGAGGGCAGAATTATTATATTTGCGCCGGACCCACGGTGGGCCCCTCACTTATGTGAGGGGCGGGTAACCTCGAGTGTAACACTCCGGGTACCTTTAGCAAAA